>JARJEC010000200.1:0-13142 GCA_030264575.1 Tachinus sp. AB-2021 | reverse complement strand
GTACGATTATTTGTGATCGCATCACTGCTAAACAACTCAACCGTTTGAGCCCATGTTTACACCATATATTCGCCAGACTGTGAGTAAGGTTTGTAAATATGTGCGGTTCCGGTAGATGGCGCCACTCAAATTTCTATACCAATACTCCAATTGAGTCCAAATTCACCCTATATATTATTTTGGACGTTGCAAAAGTTATTACGTCCGCCTCCGGTAGGTGGCGTCACTATCTAACATATACACCGAATTTGGTGACATCAATGTTTGTGAAGTAAAAGCAAATGCACCATATTTCTTCACAGTATGTATTCTGTAGAATTGCAGAAACGTAGATTGCCTCAAACGCATATTCTAATTTGGTGGCGTCACTATCTAACATCTACGTTCATCTGACGATTCAATGCTTATTTACAGCTTGCACCACTAAGTGTTTCTTTCTATTGCGCATTGAAATGAAATGAAATTTACTTCTGTTAACAGACGCACTGCACTGTTTTATTTTTACACCGAAATTGGTGACATCAATGTTTGTGAAGTAAAAGCAAATGCAGGTGCAATTGCAACATATTTCTTAACATTGTGTATTCTGTAGAGTTGCAGAAACGTGGATTGCCTCAAACGCATATTTTAATTTGGTTAATCAACCGAAGTAGACCTGAAGAAATCAATTACCGTATTGAGAAATTAATACAGAATTATTTGACATTGTTACCACTAATATGATCCATGGTCTACGCGTGCCGTTCAATGTGAATTTGCCATGTATGGAAAACGGTATATGCACAAAAGTTTCCCCAAAGAATTATTAGCAAACACTTATATGACCGACATTGATGAATATCCACTATATTATGGACGATCAATAGAACATGGTTGATGATCATTTACATTGAAAATCAAAAATAGAGGACCTTAAGTTGAAATTGATAATAGATGGGCTGTGCACTATTCTCTACTATTATCAAAAACTTTCAAATCACGTATCAATGTTAAATTTTGCAATTCTGTAAAATCAATTAAATATATTTGTAAATACGTTCATAAAGGTAGATACATGGCAGTTTTTGCATTGTGAGATATACATGAAAACGATGTAACACAATACCAAATAAAACTTCAATGAAACAATTTGGCTGTTTCTATAATTTCCTATACATGACCGCAATTCAGTGGTGATACATCTTAAAAACGGACAACACGTATTTTAATGAAGAAAATCCATAGACAAGAGCACCAGCACCACCAAAAACCAGTACCGGTACATTTGCAAGAACACTACTGTATGCCGAACTTAAATCATATTTCACATCGAATACATCGCGCAAAACATGGGAACCTCGTAAAAGAGCTAAAGCTGTTGGTGTCTATCCACAATGGCGCATAAACATTCAGCGCTCAATCGGACACTTAAAAATTTGAGAGCAAACGGCCAACTCTTTGGTGGAGTACTTATTTTATTGTCTGGAGACTTCAGACTAACCATAATACCATGCTCAACATATGCCGATGAAATTAATGCTTGCTTAAAATCATCACTACAATGGTTAAAACGTACGGAAGTTGAAATTAATAACGAAGATGCGTTTATTAATGGAGATCGGTGGTGGAAAACTTCTCAATGCTCCCACTGCATTATTCTGCTCACCGATTTCTGTCAAACGACAACAAAGGATGCATTAATTAATAGCATTTTTTCCGCGATTAGACAAAATTATTGTAATCATTAATGGCTCAGTAAACGTGCGATATTAGCTGCCAAAAATATTGATGTTGATGCTATAAATTTGAAAATTTAGGACATGTTAGGTGAAGCATTTTTACGTCCATGTCCATCAATACTGTTGTTGGTAAAAAAACGGGGTTGTCAATTATCCAATTAGATTCTTCTATTCACAGGACTTGCCAGTGTTACTACCATACCGCTTGATATTGAAAATCGGCTCGCCTATTATCTTGCTTCGATACATTCATCTACCACGTCTTTGCAACGGTGCCAGATTAGTAACAAAAAAGTGTTAAATACAAAAGTGCTTATTTTTCTCCGTAGAATTGATATTTGCATTTAAAAATGGTGTTCTTATTTAAGTTTTCAAAGTTATCCCCCCAGTTCACCCCTACGGGTACGAGACAAAAATCAAGTTTATTATCATTGGATAGATTTTTCTAAAATATTAAAGAACGTAATTTTTGTTTTTGCGGTGTGATGTGTATTTGACGAGATTTTTGAGCTACGCGGGACTTTCTGCACACCCTAAATATAAACTAACGTTAATATAATAGATGAAATGTAACCCTTGGCAATATTTACTCGATAGGGTTGAAAATATCAGTCTCACCAAAAACTTCGTAGGAAATTCTAGGCCCTCGAACTTTTGTTTAAAGATTTTTTTAATAACTATCATAGAAAAACAGATAGAAAATATTTTTAAAATCCACCCCCTAAAAAATGCCGTTTATTGGCATATAGCACTTTTCTTTACAAAGTTGTGCAAAAAAGTTTCATATAATTATTTGAAATATTTTTCTGTACATTTAGAAAAAGAAAATTAAAATAAAACCGCAGCCGGGATATAAAAAATCGCCCTTATCTTGTGACGCTGAAGAAAATTGGTGAATTTTGGCCGGGGTTGATGGAGAACTCTTAGGCAAATAATAAAAAAAATGGGTTGCTAATATACTTTGTAATTCCAAATTCCCCATTGATTGCTTGTGAAAACTCCAATTTAACGCTATAAATGATCTACGTTTTGTGGAAACAAATAAAATATCCTTGTACAGTTGTCCAAATGAAGAGATTTCTCTTCTTCTCTTCTTGATATGATACAATTATCAACTTTTGTTTTTCAAGTGGGAACAACACAATTTTAATTATAATAAAAGCAATGTTTTTCTTCATTGTTCAACAGTGAAAAAAATTCTATAAACTCAAAAGCTTGTAATAATACGGTATTACATAAAAATAAATCTCACAAACTTAATATAAAATAAATAATACTTTCAAGTCCATGACCATGTTTAGAATCTGACCATTCAAATAAAAATAATAGTACCCTATGTCAGGGTTATCCCACTGGATAATCCAATAAAACCCGAGTGGGTTTAACTAGGGAAAATAACTTATATTTTTATTAGTATTTTTTTTATTTTGCCTGCTAGACTCATGTAATTATTTTATAACCAAGCAATATTATTCATAGATTCTTTCCTGTTTTATAAAAAAATAAAATCTATTTAAACAAAATTAAATTTTTATTAAAAAAAAAAATTAAGTCATTATTAAATAAAAAATTGAATAAAAAACCTATTTATTAAAAAACGTAAAAAAGAAAGAAAACCCAATAAAACACTGTATTATAAAAAAAATTTGCCAACCCTGCAAATATCCTTTTTAAGGACAATTTTGTTTCAAAGCAGTTACTTTAATTAATTTACTTTAACATTAAAAAAGCAAGATAGAATCTGCCGTTACTACGTGATCATTCATAATTCAAAATTATTATATTATATTATATATATATATATATATATATATATATATATATATATAATAAGAAACAAAACTGCGGTTTCAATGAAGATTAAGGTTCGAAAGTACACTCACGGTGGGACTGCATAAATTGTGATAAAAATATAGTAGTATTATTTCTAACCTTGCAAAAACGCCTCTTTTTATAAATTACACCTATTTATAATTCATTAACTATAGGAGTCAATAACACTCTTAATTAAATAACTATTTATCAGCTGGATTCATTTAAAAATAAAATCATGCGTTATTAACGAATAGAAAGAAAAAAGTTTATTTGAAATATCGGTAAATCTAATTCTAATTATTTAATAATGAAAATGAAATCATGCAATACGGTTGATATTAAAAAGTGGATTTAAATGATATTCAATAATTAATAAATTATTTATTACATTAATTAAGTAATTTGCAATACAAATTATTATTTGTAAAATTTTATTTAATCGTTAAGTGTTCTATGTATGCAACACTTATTACATTTTAGTAATAGCTGGATATATAACATATGCAACCCAATAACCATAACTGTTCACTATGGAGCGCATTTCAGTAGGCAGCTTGGCCTAAATTTCTGCATTTAGGTTAGGTTCAACTACAAAAGCAAAATTTTCAAAGCGGGACAACTATTATACGAAAAAACCTTCTATAAACAGCAAGTAGCATTTTATTAAGCAATTGAAATTTTTGTAATTTTTCTCCTTTGTTAATAAATAATTGCAATTACGACATCCCCATTCGCAAATAATACGTATAGTTTTGTTTATTAAAAATAAATTTGAGAGTTAACTGCAAAAGAAAAATTTCATGCAACTGAAACGCGCCCAATCCTGCTTTACTCTCAATGGATCGCCGCGAAGTGAGAGATTTGCACGCATATAAACATAATTTTCATTTAAATATTTATATGAATGTAAAAAGTAATTCATTTTAACAGCAATATGTATAAAAATCTTTTAATGTTTTTAATATTTTTATAATAAAAACAAAAAATATTCAATAGTAATATATTAAGTAAATTGAAAATTATCGAAAAGTTTACTTGAAAAATATTGTTGACCAGAAACTGCAAGAATTTTTTTGGATTGTAATTTGATCAAAAGTGCAAGAGACGCAAACGGTATAGTGAATTTTGACAATCAAATTACATTTAAAATTAATTAATGCCGTATGTTAAAGGCAACCATATTTTGAATGTAAACTTTTGTAGATAATGTTCATTACACGAAATATATTTAGCGATCAAATTTGTTTCTTATAAATATTGAATACTGGAAGATATTAATTAATCCGATTTGTATACATTGATGGGGTTACGCATTTAACACTGACAGATAATAATTAATTTGATTAGTTCGCTTTGTTTTTTGTGTTACCTAGCACCAGTGCACTTATCGCTGTAATTCTTGCACAAGTGCAATTTTCAGCGTAATTCCTCTACAAGTGCAATTTTCAGTGTAATTCCTGCACAAGTGCAATTTTCAGTGTAATTCTTGCACAAGTGCAATTTTCAGTGTAAGTAGAATCTGAGAGTCAAAAATTTAAAATTTGCTCAGTATGATTGGTTGATAATTATAGACGGAAATAGTCTGCAAATAAAATAGAAATACTTTTTAATTAATAAAAATAAAGAGAAGTTAAAAACAAAACAAAGTATTAACATTAATTTTATTTATTTATTTAAAATGTTCTAAGTAACAAAGTGTGACCAAAAAATGTTCTACACATTTAAATCTTTTAGATTTTTACAGGTAAATATAGGTATAGGGTCACATTCCTGCACCAATATCTTTTGTTTAGATATTTTTCATCTTTGTCATCAAAATTATCTACACTTTAATAATTGTCAATCATTCTTTGATAAGCTTTTACCTATAGTAGTCTTTGCGGCACAAAATTTCTTTTTATATAGAACTTCTAGGAAATGGTAGGCCATACAACTTTCGTTTGAAGATTTTTTTCATAATTTTTTTTTCATTTATAAAATATTAAATACAAAATATTGAAAAACCACCCCATAAAAAACGTCGTCTTTTGACTTGTAGCACTTTTACTTAGAAAATTGTTTAAAGAAGTTTCACAAAAGTTATTCAAAATAATTTTCTGTGCATACAAAAAAAATATATTAAATATAATTAATAATATTAACATTTTAAGGGTTGGTCGTAATTTTGGGTAAATTCAAAATAATTATGATACAAGTACAAATTACTTAAATTAAATTAATAATTTCCATTAAAATAATAATAAAATTTCCAACGTAACATTTCATATTATCAAATATATTTGTAGGGGTTTAGGGTTCCTTTAAAATTTGCAATAATTTCGTGGTGAACTTGTTAAACTGATACTATATTCAAAATTTTATTAACTAATTTAAAAAAAAGCCACAACAGTTTAGGGAATGAAAAATATTTTGCTTTATTTACGGGATGATACGATGTATGAAATCAATTTTATAGTTTATAAAATTTACAAATATTTGTAACTGATGTTTTTGTTATAGAGTTGAGTTTCTTGCGTTAATATGAGGGATGGTATTAGCACCATCGGAAAGCCACATTTGTTTCTGCATAGAAATAATAATATTCTATTAATCCAATAAATTAATTAAATTGAATATAAATGAATTGAAATCTATTTTATTATTTGAAGTTGGCACTCAATGGAGTAACAAGATAAGATAAGCGTCTACAGAGCACAGAAATCTCAACAAAATTACCAATGCAGTTCTTGGATAGCCTTCATGGCTGAAGATGGCTTAGCAGTGCACGCTTAATTAAACCATAAAACAAAGTGATTATTACCAAAAGATGAGGATTAATCCGAGCCAATTAGTAAGAGTAAGAAAAAAGTTTTACATTTTGTTCACTTAAAATGCCGTTTGATTAGCTTTATTTCAATTTACATGTAAATATGAGTCAGTATTACACATTAATTTTTATAAAATTCAATTTATGTTCACATATTTCGTATACTATATATCCTCATACCAAAAAAATGTAGTCTTTTCAATGATATTTAAAACAATCCCGTGAGTGATGATTAAACAACACCTATACAGAAAAACTACCCTAATAAAAATATATAGTTTTGTCAATATAGGGTTGCCTTAAATTGACCACAAAAAAGGTCAACCCCTAAATATTGAACATTTATTAGAACACCATCATTTTATTTCGTTTAAGTAAGATTTTGTTAACAAATATTAAATTTATTTAATTATGTGACCCTTTGCCAGTAACAAGAATATATTTTTTTAAATTGTTTACAATTAAATTTATCTAAAAATATGATTGGGCACACATTATTAAAAACTCAATTTAGTTACTCAAACTGCTTAGACCCCTTATAATTTACACCATGTAGGCTTGTAGTATTGGCTAATATTTCAAGAGCGCACATTTTGCTTGGATTAAGAACAGAGCTAATCGGGGAAGCTTTGCATTAATATATCGCATTTTAGTGAGGGGGGGGGGGGGCAATAATTGAATTTGAGACAAATTACGATTGCGATGATGGTTTAAATAAAGTAATTCTTATCTCCGCTTGAGAATTTTGCATAGTAAAACAAACCCAACCGCATCACATTAAAAATTGTTTTTAGTCTAACAAGCTAATTTCTAGTGCGTAAAGACATCTTCTACCATCTATTCTATAGGTGGTATCTAGATGGTATGGGGATTAGATAATCAAATTAAAGCCAATGAACGTATTAGAATTTTATTTAGTAGAAACTTTGTTAATGATTTAATTTTTTAATAACGAGACGGTGAGCGTTGGGAGTATGCATGTAACCAGACAATTTCAACCTCCCCACATTTAATGACGATTAAGATATAGGCGGCATTAAAATTCGGTTAGAAGACAGGTTCCTAATATGTACTTCATCTATAATTTACTTAAAGGTGAAATCGGCACCCTAAAGGGGCCCAGAAGACTGGTGCTTAATTGCACTATAATTCAAACGGAAGGTAAGTCCGGCAATTGAAAAAAGCACGGAAAAAGATGTTTGCTGGAGAATAATGGGTTGGCCGGTTCCAAATGTAGTAAAGTGACCATTGCCGTCAAATCCGTGTTCAATCTCCATTTTAACGCAAAATATTGGGTTGGATTAGGCTTATCCTTTGTGTTACATACCTGCAAATTCCCTTGTTACCAATCTTCCTGCTCAAAGATTAGTACCTTGATAAAGTTAGCTAGCGTATTACATTCATATTCGAAATAATATTTTAATAATTCAAATTGGAAGGAGTAAATATAAATAAATGCTCAGTTGGATGTAAAATAAAACTAATCTAGGTCATTTCAACATTTTACGAATTTTTTCCCGAGGTCCTTAAAATTTGAAAGTCACGTGTCTGTGAAACAGTTCTAACCAGTGATTGGATTCAATTTTCTAGATTTCAATTTATTTTCCCGCGTAGAATGAGCGATGAAACTGAAAAATCCAGAAGATTGATCTATAGTAGGTACCAGGTAACAATAAAAATGATAAATTTTTAAAATCATTTTCTGTAATTAAAATATTTTAACAAGCGGTTCGCCAAACTTAAAATTTCTCAACAAACTGTTCGAACCAGTGCGAACCGGCTGAATCCCATCACTGGCTATATGCCACAATTTATTAAAACAAATATTTGTTGAGAGCATCATTTCAGAAAATGGAACAGTTTAACAATTAACACCTTTAGATTTATTTCTGTTAACTTAAGTCACTAGTGTACTCCAATAAAACAGGAACGATTGACAAACTAAACATGACGCCTAAATTAGATGCTCTATTACCGGTATACCCATCCCAGATACACCAAAGAGATTATTTAAAAAAAATGAAGAACCAAAGTTGACATTTGACCGTTTATAAAGGCTATTGGGAAAAAAGATTTAAATAACATATCATCTACGTATATAAGTATCAATAGTCAAAATGACATCCTCCTTCTCTGATAAACAACCGTTTAAATTTTATTTATGAAGCTAGAAATAACAAATTGCAACAGCTTTTTCCTATAAAATAAAGATTTTTATAAAAATATAAATATTAAAAAAATGTTGTTAGTGGCTTTTGTAATACTACAATTTAATGTCTACCCATGAAATATAAATACGATAAAACATGTGAATTTCACCATAACTACAATTAATTATACTCAGAAAAGCGTAATAGTTGCAACACTTGCGTTTTTCGTTCCAAAGTTTTATAATTTTATATCAAATAAAATATGCAAAACAAACAAAAAATTATTTAAAAAACCGTTTTAAATGTAATTGTATAGTGCATAATTGCTTTCCACAATGTATATATATTTAACGTAAAAATAACTATATTGATAAACATAATTATATTTTTTTCTAATTATATATCTAAAATTATTATTTAAACGTTTAAGTGTAGTGCATTTAAGCAAAGAACATTATTCTGCTTAATTGGTGGAATGTTGCATCTTTTTACACAAACAGATTATCAACATGAATTTGTAACAGTATTAATTTTGACTAAATTTTATTATTTAACATTGGTCTATTTTTGTTTTCTTTTGAAACTAATCACAGACGCCTGAGGTTAATCGCATCTGAAAATGAAGAATTCCTACTTCAATTATTCTTTAATGCACGCAACAACTAGGGAGTACACGGGACCTGCAGTTTTCTGCTTATCCAAAAGAAGGTGTTCTAATTCAATTTGAGGATTATCCGGATTTGAATCATGGACCCTTAAAACAGTGTTGACGCATTAACCACTGCGCCACTTGAATTTTAAAGTAAACAATTCTGTTGCTTTATATTTTTTTTATTTGCTTTAGCGGGAGGAAGCTATTAAATTGAACAAATAATGTAAAATTTTAAACAAAAAAATATTGCATATAATTATTACTATTTTTATGGAAAAAAATCCTGGCTGATTTAAATTTATAATTTCATTAATATTTTTGTTAAAATCTTTTAACAAAATTAACTAAATTAGTAATGAAATAATATTATTGTTAAACATTGAATATTATTATACTAATTACAACAATAACAAAATGATCATTATTTTCTGAAAAACATATTAATGTTTTAAATACTTTTTAAAAAATATTCCTTGCAGATCAATTTTTATGGTTTTGAGTTTGTGCACTATACCGAATGACAACTGAGATAGGTACGCGCCCATATATTTTTTATTTATGAATAGTATTTAATAAAAAGTAACAAGATTATATTTTACCGCTAAAAATGTCTAAAATATTACGTCCGGTTTAACAAGAAATGTCAATTTTATTTTTTTAAATGGAACACCCTCTATATTTTTGTATTTTTAAATGTGTTGGTCGATTTTAGGTTATAATCAAAATTTTCAAAAGTATTGATAAGGTAACCCTATTTAAAAAAATATTTTTTGAAGCAACATCTTAATTCAATGGGATTATTGTAAAAAATTTAACTTTATCACATTATTCAAAATTGAGTGATTTGCGCGATTTTATAAAAAACACAATTAGTATTTAGGTTGTAGCTCATGTTTTCCAAATGCAAACTCTTGGTACCATGGCATCACGTCAAAGTAGATTTTTTTTTGCTATCAAACCACACCAAAAATACTTCTTTACAAATAAAACATGTCTAAATATATGGTAGTTCCCGTTAAAAAATAATACTTCAAAATTTTAGCAGTTAAGTACTGACCGCCCAAACTTTCGAGAAGTTTTCTATGGTCTTTGTGCAGCTCGTAAAATAAGAAAAAGACACGTTGTGTACACGTTGTACACGTACACTACAAAACAAAAATTTGATTAAATTTCACATTCACTCAACAGACACGGAAGAACATCGGTCCGCAACACAGACCCAGGAGAGCGCATTGCTTTATAATATCTAATAATTGACGTACATCTTTCGGGGCACGAATCATATATGCATGAAGTTGTATCTGGGAATGTACAGTCGCACATAACTAGAGTCTTTAGGCGCGAGTCTCTCCTACCTCCATTTAAAAATCTGACAAGCCACACTTTACCAGAATTCTGGTGAAGTAATAGTCTTATGATGTATTTAAACCCATAAAAATTTCATAAGAATATATAAATAAAAAAGATATGGGCCCGTACCGGTTTCAGTTGTCGCCCGATATAAAAATTATGTGCTACAGATTTTTGATATAATATATTTCTTTTACTTACGTGTTGCATAAATACAATGCAATTAGCAGACTAGGAATAAGTGACGCACACTTTATGGTAAACAAAACTTCTTCAGCAAACTTGTCGTTGGATTTTAACGATGAACTTTTGTCTCTCATTTTTCTGAGTTTCTATTTCCGAATAATATCCAGCAAACAACTAAAAAAATATTTGTTATTTCTAATTACTACAAAATGAAATGAAAAAGCTAATTTTCTGTCAGAGGTGTTTTGTAAGATTAATTTAAATAACATTGATTTTTATTACTATGTACTTATAGTCTAAGTACTGCTCACATAAGAAAATAGTCTAATCGGCTTAGTATTCGGTTTTGCAAGCAGTAGTCCTCAGGTGTAGTAGAAAGCATAACCTGACTCGTCAGAAGGCAGCCTGGAAGATTATTAGGTCGAGGCGCATTCAAAGAGATATATTTTCCTGATAAAACATTTTTAAAATTGATACAGTGTTTACAAATGGCAGAATTATGCTTTATCATTTATTTTTTCACAAACTTTAGCAATTTTATGACCTTCTGATAACCTTTCATCTTCCGATGACCCCTCTGGTGATTTTTCCTACATTATTACCAAGTATTGAATCACTGTATTAATTTCAGCGCTATACCTTATAAAATGTTTGACCAGGAAAATGTGGCCTCTTTGATCGCACCTCCATCTGATCTTCAAGGTTGCTTTCTGACGGGTCAGGTTTCGCTTTGTACCACACCGAAGAACTAATGCCTGCAAATCTTATAACTACCGAGTAGGCACTTTTTCTATGTGAGCAGCTCTCCGTCTATTATTTGAACAGAAAAAATATTTATTACCAATTAACCTTCAAAATGTTTGATTGACATTTAAAATAATTCAAACTGTTCAAATAATAAATATTTATTGATTTGGTTCTTAGAAACAGTAAAAATTCTTCATAAATATAAAATCACAAACAAAATATTCACATAAAGAATTAATTTTTTGACAACCGATATAATTCATTAAATTTGTCAAAATTATGCAATAATTTTTAGTACTACATTTATTCTCTTTTTTATTTGATGATTATTTAACTAATAGTGGGTGTGCCAAACCATTTTAATGAAAATCTTGTAATATTTTTATAAAAGATTTTTGATTTTTTAGTTTTATTAAATTTTATTAAAAAAAGTACAACTTTTGAATGAAAATCTTGTAATATTTTTATAAAAAGGTTTTTTAATTTTTTTAAATTTTATAACCTTTTATTAAGAAAAGTACAACTTTTGCATTTATACATTATTTATAAATTTTGATAAGATTATATGTTATATGTAAAAATAATGGCTACCATTTTATTATTATCTATTTGAATATCAATTGTAAAATCGATTTCAAATAATATTAATGTACCTATAAATAATGTAATATTATTTGATGACATATTTTGATTTAAAACAGGAATATAAATAAATTTCACTACATAAGCAGAAGCAACTTTCAATACATAGAAAATTATTCCAATTAAAAAATTCAAAATATTTAAATAATTTTATAAAATCTTTCGTTTTATTTTACTTATACATAAAAAATTACAGTAGCAATAATTCTAAAAATTGTACTGCCCAATTTAAAAGACTTTGGCCACAACCAATTCCATTCATCAAATTCTTTTCTGTTAGTTAATTTATTTTGAACCTGACAAAAATATATGCTATGTATACAAATATGTATATAGATACTTTATCCGTTATGTTGGCCATAGACGAAGCAATTGACAATAATAAATGAGCGTGGTATTTTTTGCTAAAACTAAATGTATTTTGCAAATGTTTGTGCAAATTTAATAGTCAATTATTGAATTATGTGTATGGCAAGCATTATATATCTTTTATATTTGCTAAAATAGATCATAAAGCGTATATAAAATGTAATCAGACTTAATTCTACATGAATAATGTGAAGCTTGAAATCTGGTACAACTTTAGACCCTCTCTTGATGTAATAGATGGAGAACTATCGACCGATTTGGTCTAGTCAATTCCATTCATTTATTAAATTTTAGCAGTCAATGCACTTTTTAAACAAAAGTAGATCTGGCACCTCGCACCGTCTGTATTTGGGGGTAAATATCCCGTGGACCTGTGCAACTGGTATTATGATAATGAACGTGTTAAACCATGATACGAGGACAGGATGATAACTGGTTAGCCCACCAATAAAAAAATCAGTTTTAGGTTAGTAAAACAGGTATTAACGACGACTTTTGCGTTTTGTGTTGAAAACAATAAAAATCGTTGGTCCATCTAAGAAAATTTCGAGGTTAGGGAATAAGTAGAAGTCTGAGGATGCAATTTAGATTTTTAAACACAAATGTGTCTAACTAATAGTTGTATCTTTTTATAAAATATTTACTAAATCCTTATTAAACAGACATAATCTAAACTTGAAAATCCGACTTTAATCATTTCAAGACGT
>JARJEC010000168.1:0-12738 GCA_030264575.1 Tachinus sp. AB-2021 | reverse complement strand
TTGCTCTTTTAGGGTCATAGTAATTGTTTCTGTCACTTGAATTTGTTTTGGTTTTACCGTTTAAATTTGTTTGTCTTTTTTAAGGTGGTTTGTCAAGCGACTCTGCAGTGCGGTCCTGATCGTCTTATTGTGCACTTTTAACGTCTTATTCTTTTAGCCGTTCTGTCTCTTCTATGAAGTCCAAGAGCTATTGCCAAGGATTATTTTCAGCTCTTCTTGGGTTAGCATATGCTTGTCAAAGTGCATTTGCATTTGCACAGCAGATGCGGAGTCTCTTTGTCCTCCAAGCATTTGCAGCATAGCATACTCAATTATGCTGCATTGTGCTTATTAAGACCACAGTGTCCGCTAATCAGCCATGTGAACTTTTCCAGTTTGGTTCAAATCACATGCAATACTTTCTTTTGAGTATTTTGTTGGTTCTGTTATCAAAAATCTTGTGTGGTTTATCCCTTGACAGCTTTTCCATAAGTTGTATGTTTTTGCAAGTTTGCGTCGGATTATTTTTTTCTGGTTTTGTGTGGAATTTTGAAAGTGAGTTCCAGTCGAATAAATGTTCCGCTTGTTTTTTTTTTTGGCTAACTGGTTGGCCTTAAGGAACCTTTTTATGCCTTGATCTTTCAGTGTCTACGGCAGGCGTACTCTGATGTTTGTGGCCAGTGCCTCCAAACTGTTTACGCAATCCAAGATCAGTTTGGATTTTATTCCTGGCGATTGTGGTGCCTGTAACGCTGATTTTCTGACATGATAATAATAGGTCTGTTAAATTGAACTCACGACTATCAAGTACCTGACGCACCACTCAATAACGGCCGCTCTTGCTTCTAAAACTGATGCATATTTGCTCAAGGAAATCGTGATTTGTTTCCACAGGTGTTTGCTTTTATATATTCCAGCTCCTTTGTCATTTGGCTTTTGGCCCCATTTTTGTACCGGATGTTTTCCTGCCCTGTATCCGAGTATTTTTCATTTTACCACTTTTCATAAAGTCTGATTTCATTATTAGAGTTTTTTGCTTATGCAACACGTTTGTTATATCCAAGATTAAAAACGTTTTTGTTTATCTGTAGTTTATGCGCTGCTTGCCTCGCCTTGGCTATCATTACTACTATGTGAAGTGGGAGTAGTCTACGAAGTATTTCCATGGTTGCTGTGAGCGGCGTTCTTATCGCTCCCGATATCAGCAAACATTCCATTCTTTGTAGTTTGCCTTGTTTGGTGGCTGTAGTTGTGAGTGTTATTTCACCCCAAACGAGTGCTCCGTATTTGATGATTGGTCTAATTGAAACCTTATATAACCATCTGGTCATATTTGGTATTAATCTCTAAAGTTTATCCTGCCTATAGTTTTGCTTTTTAAGATTTTGCAATTTTTGTAATACGCTCAATTTTCCCTTCTATCACTATTAGCTTTTCTGCTACTCACTACATCATTAACTTATGTTACTGAGCGCGCTCTATTTGTTTGTTCTTTTTTATTTCTTTTATGATGTATTCCAAAGCGAGATTAAAATGGCTGTTTACTAATTGGCTAGTTACATCTAATAGTTTTAAAAGTTCAGATCTCTTATATCCCGAGAGTAATATTAGATTTGCACTTTTAAAAGTGCAGTTAAAATAAGGTGTTACATTACTAGCCAGCCTTTTTAATCTCGCTTTGGAATACATTATAAAAGACATAAAAGAGAACAAAGTGGTAGCTGTGGTTTTGCTAATTATCATTTTTTATTGTCTTCTTAACCTTTTTACATTACTATAAAAGTTTCTTGAAAAAAAAAATGAATTTGATGTAGTCAGTGAATCGAAGATAATGATACGAGCCCTTGCAGGGACGACAATCTTGATTTTGAAAATAATTCTTAAATCGAGACGAATTTTTAATTTTTTTACAATTTTATTATCGGGTTTATTTTTATTGATTTATCTAATTTTTGCTTGTGCGACGTTTTTTACAAAAGACATTTTAATAACGATTGCGAGATAATTTGTTTTTTTTTTCTACGACACTTATTTAATTTAAAATTTACAGTGAGATGTTTGTATCGGTCACTGTACGCGTATATTAATCTTAATGAGCGCTTAAAAAGTCAAAACAATGTATTATAAATATCTTCAATAAAATTATATCTATTGGATAAAGCAATAAAAATAAAAATTTATTTAAAACTGTTAAAAACAAACATATTCTTTTTACAATTTTTTTGTTGTTAAATTTTGTGTTGGTTATTGAATTTTTTTGCCCTATCAAATTGAAAATTTATTTATTAATGGCTACTTTTTAAATCAACTTATATCAATTTTAAAACAAATCTGCTGCAAAGTGCTATAATCTGCTAAGATATGTAATCTAAATTATTTTGTACAAGTGTAATAAAAAAACACATTTTCACTGAAGATATTTTGGAGATGAGAATTGTATTTCTAAATTGATTTTTGTTTGTGACATTGGCTATAAAATTACTGCTTGTTAAAATATGCAGAATGTATTATATAATTTATATTCAGTATAATAAAATAATATTAACTACAAATTTATTAGGAACCATTATTGACCATTGGCTTTTGTTTCTAAATATTTATATTTTCAATTGAATTTATTTAAATATTTATTTTAGTATAGGTTATGTTAATAATTTACAATGGAATAACAGCCGAAACTAGTCCAAAAGACCGCAATAAAAACATCGTAAAACAGCATATATTAGTAAGTATGAATTATTAACATAACCTATACCAACATTTATATTTTAGTTTCATATTTTATACTTATAACTTATAACCTAAACATGGCAGCATATTCTGTGTTTTTAAACGTGGTTTTATGTATCAATATGCAGTCAGGCTGTTTCGTATAAGTCATACCTCTTATACCACCAAGTGAGTGGATACTTTATTACTTGCATCTAGTTTGTAAAGGGATCCAGTTTAAAGGGTGAACACCCGCTGTATAATGTGCCTTTGTTTTTATGAAATGTTTTATCGAAAAACATGTTTCCCGTATTTGAGCCAGAATCATTTAGTAAAAGATTGCAGAATTAAATTACACAGTCGATTACTCGACTTTAATGCAATTACATCGATTATTCTATAAAACGAAACCGTGTAATTTTTTGATTGAACTTTAACCCAATTTAATTCAGTAATTTCCTTAAAACTATTTAAACCGTTCGAATCACCCATGCATTATTTATACTTTACTTCATTAATTATTCATATTCCTCAAATTTAAAATTTAATGCCAATTTCGTAGCCATATTGGGTCGTTTGTCTGCCACACAAAACATAATTATACAAAACACCGCATGCACGCGATAAAATATCCACTCACTTGGTGGTCCTGAAATTACTCCTTTTTAAGGTACCCCAGGGCTTGTATATTATCCCCCGCATCAAATTTCTTTCCCTAAAAATTTAAATCTTAACAAATAAACATTTAAATTGGGTTTCACGAATAATACAATTTCTAATTTAATGTAATAATATTCAAATGCGTTTATGTTAATAGCGGCCGGTTAAATTGTGGCTTACAATATATTTGCTTGAATTGTGTTTATTTTCTTTTGTGATTAATTAAACTGGGCCATTAAATTGTAATATTATTTAAAATCGACATGTGGGCGAAACGTAAATTGACAGAATTGATGGCTGTTTGAATTTATTTCGCAGAACGGAATGTCGGTAAATTAATCCTCCCTAAATACACATGCATAATAATAATCCATCAATACATTAAAAGCACGTAATGAATTTTGTTATGTATTGGAATCATGTCTTTCTAGTGGCAAACTTTTTTGGTATGTATATCCCGTTTATGATAAAATTTGAAGAATATAACTTATATTTTTATGTATACATACGAATTAAATATTTGATTGTTGATACCAATAATTGCTGATAGAGTGGTGAAAGAACTGTTACAGTACAATTAAATATAATTTTTAAACTTTTTACACTTATCTGCCTACTGACAAATTAATCAGCACACCCAAAAGTGACATATTAAATATATACTACATAAATTTCACATGTTTAATATACTAATGCCAAGTTCATCTAACAAGCAAAACATCTATTAACAAATTATCTGAATACGTGTATATGTATAAATTATTACTATTTTTGCGATTAAACTTAATAGTGAAATAATTAAACTCCATTAAAGGATATCGGACATAATTAAATCTAAATACTCCCATGAAAATTTAATGTGAAATGCAGTATATTTACCCAAATTTAGTAACAAGTTATGCAAGAAAAATTTGAATTACTATCTCGTTAAAATTATTCATCTTAATATAGCATCTTAAACGGTCTCATCTTATAAAGACACCATTAAACTGCAAAACAAACCCATTAAACACTTAATATTATTTAACACCTCCTTATTTGCAGCGCGAGTATCCTTTCATAGTTTTGCCGGTGCGGCAAATGTACTGCGCGTCAGTATAATTAGACACTTTTATGAAGGCAATTAAAAATATAATTCAAATTCCAACCTTTCGGCTTACTTCCACTTTTCTACGATTAACACGTAATTGGATAAGTAATCTAGAAGAAAATTTATCGGCAAAAAGTGTATGCACTAACTGGAAAGATAATTAGTCCACTGCATCTTTAGGCTTGACTCGCCGCTTGTTTAAAATGCGATATTATCGAGCGGCAAGTAATTTAAGAAAACTGGATGCATCTTAAGGACGGCATTCATTATAAGAAGAACCGCGAAAATCTACATTTCTTGCATAATATTAACATAAATATAAGTTTGTACAAGACAATATATAAATAATTAAATATTTTTTTTAAATGTAATCAATTATTTATTGTAATATATAATTAGAAAACCAATGAAATATTTAAAAAATGTGTTTTATATGAGAATCGACAAAAAATAGTATAAAATTAATTTCAATTAATTAATAAAAATTTGTCATATTACAACAAGAAATTAATACATCATTTCTTGAAAGGATGTAATCCCTGTATTGATTGTTCAATTAAAATTTCATCGTCGATCCATTTTTTATAGACGATAAAGTGTTCGGAAAGAATGCGGTCGATTTAAAATGCCAGCAGTCCAATCTGAAGTATTTATACGCGGTGGAGCAGGAGCGCGTTTGTATAATAAATAATACATGTTAATTGCCAACGCTAAAGGTGCCAACACATAATTTGTATTGGTGGGCACGCGTCGCTTCCTTAAGGAAAAAAAGCATACCAACACCCCGGCATAAATTTACGGTAGTTTTTTTTATTGCGTTTTAATCGCCACTTTTGGATTTTAATAAGTCATTTGCCTGATTTACTGTGTTCATATGCTTCCTCTCTGTTTGGAACTGCGCAATCCAAAGCATGAGAATAACAATGAGATTACTGCGTTTGGTTACTTCTAAAAATAATTATGATGTGTATGCTTCGAATATTTATTAGGACGCAATTACAATTGCAAATATTTGTAATTCCAAATGATTTACAGTCCATACAGAAAATTAATTATTATTGATCAAACCCACATGATTTTAAACAAATTTCAATTAAATAATAAGTGCAAATGATAAATAATGTGCCACCATGCCATGTTACTGACATTGTTGACCGCCGCATCATACTATGGCGTTTATCGGAATTAAACTATTTAAAGCTTCTTCAAATTTCTATATAGTAATCAATTTTTTATTTATAAATCTAGTACCACTTTTACAAGAATGGGTGTAGCATATTCACAGTAAATCATAGAATTACATTTGGCTAGTGATGAAACCCAGGACAATTTTAGTTATAACTGCTTTGTTTGGTTTTAGTAAATTTATAAAATAATCTAACCATTTTGAAAATATATTCCTAAGTAGCGTTGGAAAGACATTTGGAGGAATGTCCAACATTTGTTTAACACAACAATAGTTATTTGTATATCAATGCCAGAAGAGCGAGCGAGGCGAGCATCATATGAGAACAGCAATGAGTATTTCGGCCTTGAAGAAGACAATATTTTGTAGGCGACTGCAGTTTAATTAACATTTAATTGATTTATGGGCTATGTGGTAAGAGTGACTGTGCCAATTTTGTGATGTCAATCATTTTAAGTTATAGTAATTGCAAACGTCAACTTTCTGGAGCCAAGTGCGGCCAGAAACATTGACTTTTAGATATAGCTACCTAAAAGGGTTCATATGCAGATTAGTGTAGTGCAGCGGTGTAGAGCCTGGTCGAATTCGATTCTTTGTTGTTATTTGGATCTCAACTCTACTAATCTGACTTACCGGTCTATTTACATAAGGCAAGCATTTTGCACTACCATACAATTGCAATGCACTGCACTAATTTGTATGTGAATGACCTTAACGTTCGGTTACAGTAAACTATAAACACTAATTTTCTGGATGCAAAAGTTTCTTTTAACTTTTTAATTATTTGTCGTTACAATTGTGTTTCTAAATATCAGAGCGAATTTATTAAAATATATAAATAAGGGAACCTCTGTTTGCTGAAATAGTTTTTAGGGCTGAGCAAAGATGATTGCGAATAAAGCAGCAAAATAAATCAATTGTTATATTATTATAACAATTGGAGTATATTGTTAGGTAACATATTATCTAGATTCTTTTAACATTGTAATGCTTCAGGCCATTTTTGAGCTTCTGTCGAGGTGAACAAAATTGCGATTTTGTCTTGAAATCAAGATCGGCACGAGATACATTTTTTTTCGAGGTCGAGATCAAGACGAGATCAAAACTGAATCACGACGAGATCTGGCATTTAAAGAAATATATAAATTTTATATACATTATTTTTATAAAGTATGCAAAAGATTAGCGGTCAGCACTTTAGATGTGTCAACGCATAGCCCTAACATACCGGTATCATTTGCCATTGGGAAGCAATTAATGGCGCTCTAGATATAGTAGGCAAATTTCTAGAGCAACAAACCTTAACCCAACGGAAGGACCTTGAGGTTGATGGCCAGTTGGGAAAAACCCAACAAATGCTACTATAAATAAAATTATTATTTTAATAAAAGTTTATTTAAAATATATTTAATATTATATGTTATGTATATAAACTTTAAAATATATTTTTTTAATCTTGCCAAGATTTTATCGAGATTCAAAATCGACATTGACATTGATATGTCGAGAATTTAGGTTGTAATTGCTTTTTAAAATTCTTGATTAGTTTAAGACAAGATCTATTTTTATACTCTCGATGAGACAAGAATGAGATTTGATAAATCTCGTCTCGTTTCGTTTCGTTTCTACAGAAGTTGCAGATCATTTACCGTCAAGAAATAAAATAGTATCTTTATTAAATTTACATATCAGATTTTTGACTATTGAAATACACCAATGCGTAGAATTATTGCTTAACTAAAAGTTTTCTATTTGTTTTACTCTGCTATAACTATACATTGCAGGAACATTGCCAGTATTAGTTACATCTAATCGCGATAACATAAAAGTGGGGACACCACCCCACTGGACCTGTGCAACTATTGTGCTTATATAATTTGCAATATAATATATAAAAACATTATGCGTACCTATTATTGAATTCTTTACAATCTTTTGCTGTATGCAAAACCTTGTACGTATTTAGATACTTGCTTCGTGCTTTACGTTTTCTTCATTTTTCTTCGGTTTTCCCTTCTAGTAGGAATTAATATTTTTTGCACATTATATGACTAAGGTATGCGTTTTTCCTGCGTTTAATGGTGTTTAATTGTTTGCGTATTTTTTCAATTTTTGGTACATTACCATTAACTTAAATTATTCAACTTGTACATTATGGTAACTTTAAGTATCAAATCTTCCATACAAAAGCACTTGCCAGCTATTACATTTTATAATACTAACTTTAAGGTTGGGATAAATCTGGATAAACTACAGTTAAACGAACAAAAATCCAAAATGGCTCCGAAGCTGGAAGATATAAAAATAATAATATAAAAATTTTTTTAAATGCAACAATGCAACAATCTGTGAGAAAAGTCAGTCAAAAAATGGATCAGACAATATTATTCAGAACATGACCAAAACAAATCCTCACCAGAAAGAGTTGCATATAAGTAGAATGAAACTGCGTAGTTGAATAATTAACAAGCACACTCATATATTGGGTTTACAAGAAGATCCCATATGTCACGGATGCTTTGGGAACGAACAAACAGCATCTGCTATACCAATACAAGGTATACAAGATTTAATTTATAACTTACTTTGTACGCATACCCAAGAAGAGCATGATATAATACTTTGGCAAAAGTTTCATACAAGAAACAGAACATCTAAAGGACTAAGACTTCATAAGTGCACAGTAGGACCGACAGGACTGCAAAGTTGAGATGACATTTAAAAGGTTTTTTATTTTAATTTTATGAATCGATTGAATCTCATTTCAACCTTTTTTCTTGAAGTGGATCATCAAACGTTCTTGTGGTCCTGTTGTGCACCTCTGATTTCTTAGACTCATAGCTGTTGTCAAATTAGCTGNTATACAAGATTTAGTTTACAACTTACTTTGTAGTATACTCAAGAGCAGGAGATAATACTTTGGCAAAAGTTTAATAAAAGAAACAGAACATATAAAGGACTAAGACTTCAGAAGTTCACAGTAGGACCGACAGGACTGCAAAGTTGAGATGACATTTAAGAGGTTTTTAATTTTAATTTTATGAATAATTTGAATCTCATTTCAACCTTTTTTATTGAAGTGGATCATCAAACGTCTTGTACTGCGGTTCTTGTGGTCCTGTTGTGCACCTCTGATGTCTTAGACTCAAAACTGTTGCCAAATCAGCTCAAATCTTGGTAATTGATGAGTAACTGGTTTTTGTGTAAACATATAAAGGACCTCGAAATCCTAGAATATTATATAGGCAACCAGTATCACAACGCCAATCTGGCCATGGTAGGCTAGGAAATTGGGTTTATTTACTCGCTCTATCGATTGGTTGTTATGTATAAAACTTTCGGAATTTTTCTAATATTTGAGTAATTATTAAATAATTGATCCTATATTCTTGCTATGTTCATTATCATATTTAGAAGATTTAAAAAATTTTTTTTGTTGCGACTAATGCTTTTCAGACACTATGAAATTTATTATATCAAAAGTTGTACAGTTTATTGAAATGCGGCATTCCATTCGTTGAATCGAAAATAGTAACCAATGAATTGTCGCATTTGAATAAACTGTACAACTTTTAATATAACCAATTTTATAGTGTCAGACTATGCACATGGGGTATTGTTAATCCACACACCATTTACTTTTAAATGCTTTCCGAAAAATGCTTTTGGAATTTAAAATGAAAGGAAGTGAAGGAAAACAGTTTTATAAAATTTTTGCAGGTTTGTATTTTTTATGCCAATTTTAGCTTTAGTCTTTTGACTCCATCTTTCTGATTTACATCTATTTAATCTTTTTGAATTTGTATTGAGACTTTTTCAAATCTTATCAATTGCGTTCTTTAAAAACTACATACACGACTGCATAAATAAATATTAAATAATTTTTGATTGAATGGATCACCACAGAGATCTGCTTATTCATTTGTGTCAAATTGGCCAAGTTGACCTTGTTATTTTGTTTGCTGCGTCACAGGAATTGTGGGTCTATATGTATGAGATGAATTTTTTTTTTTTTTTAATAAAACCAAACAGTTTTGAATAATTACCACTGATTGACTGATTAACAATTAATTAATTAGAACGCTGTATGGTTGTCAAGGTAGTCCCCAGAATCATCGACGAAAAAGTTTAACAGCATCTACGATTTTTGCTGCAAATTTAGGAATTCAACCAAGAATTATTAGATTGCTAGCTTGTTAATCAAACAAAATTTTACTTGTCAATAGTAAATTGTTTGAAATGATATATTTTACTAACATTATTAAATTATTATATTATATATTACTCTGTACCAATGGACATTATGTTATAATATGTAGAAACTGATTGTTAAATGCATGTAATAATTTATAATAAAAATAAATTAACTGTTGATGAAAATAATAATAGTGTTTAAACATGTTTAAAATAAACACGCGTTAAAAATGTTGTTATAAAATTCCAATGTTTACACGCACATATGTTAACATGCATTAATATAATTGTCCGTATTGAAATGGTACAATAGAATTAATTAACGGGTGAAATTGTTTGTCTAGCCACTCTAGCCGATGTGGCAGTAATACGTCTATAGACATTTGTAATACTTGCGCAATTATGAAGTAATATTATTAAGTATTTTAATAGAGGCCAAAATCGTATGTTAATATAAGTTAATATATTGTTTCTTCCTCGAATGTGGTTCGCCTACGCGGAACAAGATACATGGAACTACAAAGATTCCGAATGAGGGTTACGATGTGCACTCACTTTCATTTCGTTTCTTTGATTTATATTAATTACGAGCTTGCTTTCAAGGTTTGGGATGGGTTCATTAGGTGAAACTGTAAAATAGTCTAAATATTACCACATCCGTTTGGTTTTTAATAACACTTGCTATGCTAATCAAAATTAATTAATTTTAAATGATTAAAATTGAGTGAACAATTTTAAATATTACTTTTCTTTTGTTATAGGTAAATATAAGGATTCTTCGAGTTCTCTAACTAATCTCATACAAAGGTAAGCTTTTTATTGAAAAAGTATGCAAATCGCAAAAAGATGCAAATTATTTACATAATATTTTTACACATTTCTTTAACATTTTTTGTAGTTTGCTAGTTTATAAAAATATAAAAAAATTTTATACAAAACAGTTTCTTCTATTGCTACTTTAAAATTAACTATTTTGACTTAGCGGTTTTTGAAATGAACGATTCAATTTGAAAACGACATCATTTTGGTTTAGTACCAGACGTTTACGTATTAAAAAACACTATTCAACGAAAGAAGAACTTTAACTAAGCGTGTCCTAAACATGTTTAAAGGATTGATATCTAGATATTAAATTATTATTATTAGTATAACGGAAAAACTTCCTCAAATATTATTAAATGACTTGCAATGTACGATCTTGCTTTGCGTCGCACCAAATGAAAGTTATCTTCAAAAATAGGAGCATATGGAACAACAAAAACTTGAATAATTGTATTAACATACATCTAACTCCAGTGATACAATTTTGTATGTATCATTTAAGAAATTCTAGTCCAAACTGTACTTCAATCTCTCCAATAGCTTACTCTGGGATTGATATTAAATTAAGCTTTTTTTTAATCCTTGCTGTATTGCAATCAACTTGGAGTTATATATGAATAAACCTTCTTTTGTTTTCCAGACCAAATTGTGAATCTGCAGTATTTGCAACTGTTTTTTTCCTGTATGTGTTTTATGTTTGCTTACGCTTTAATCCAGAACATGATGAATAATTCAAATAGCTATAGATTAGCAATTTCGTAAATTTTGCTAATTACAAAGTTAGATTATTTTTTATTTTTCCAATATATGTGTATGAACCACATTTCCTTTTCAAAATTGCAACATCAACTCAATTTTTATTTTTTGCGGACTTAACGAGATTTGGCGGACTGAATTGTTTTATTGATTACTTATTTGATAGTATTTCACTTGTTGTTACTGTCTTTTATAAGTTTGACAATGTTACCCTGCCCTCCTTTTTTGGCAAGAAAGAGACAGCTTTTTATTTACCTCAAAATAAATACGCTTTCAATCTTATTACAGCAGTAGATTTGCTATCATGGCGCTTTTTGAATTTAAGAAGATAGTTGTTGAAGCAAGCATGACCAATCACGAATTGCGTCATATGAGTCCTTTTTTTTTGGCCTTACTCTTAGGCGCAATTCCACTGAGGCAACTTTCAGGCAACATATAGCATGCCGCATTAATGCAATGTTGGATCCCGATACGACAAAATCGGAACTCCTTGACGCATGCGTCCATTTTCGACATAAACCAACATGCCCAAAAGCCATTTTACACTTTGTTGAAATCTCCATGGATTTGCGCAACCAATTCCACAAAGAATCGATGCGCCATTTCTATGTGGATTATACAAATCCTGTTTTACACACAATCTTAAATTCAAGATAAGACAACATGAAAAACCAATAGATGGTGCTTTTGATAGATGCTTTTATGTTAAATATATTATACAAAAATGAATATTTTTTATATACCCCGAATTAGCAATTCATCCTCCATTCTTGACCAAGACATTATAATTATAAATACAATGAACACATTGGAAAATAAAACTACCACAAACACCGGATTGGTGCATTGCCCATTTACTGCGCATCCGTTTTCACTCCGCTCGCGTCGTTTCAACAGACCATTAAATAGAACTTCTTCTAATTTTTCAACCAGCAAGCGTAACCTTGAAATTCAACCGTCTTACACGTATATTATAATTCAATGCGGAATTGCTAGAGCAATTCCATGGAGAATTCAACAAAGTGTAAAACGGCCTCAACAGTGTTGGGCAATGTATATTGTAGAGAAAAATTGTACATGCGACATTACTAAATTTTACAGCACACTGTGTCACCTATAGTCGTGCAACATTGAGAATTGATTTTTGATCTGAAACATCCAATAACCCATAAGATCGCTTGTTGATGTGTTCTTTGATAATGCCAAAAAATAGCAAGTTTAGTGAAGTTTTTGCGCTAGGAATATTAGCGACAGTCACAAACAATATCATCATAAATGACAGCCACAATATGGAGCTTCCTGAAAATAATGGATTTTGATGTTTTGCATTTAACAGGTGACC
>JARJEC010000136.1:0-13162 GCA_030264575.1 Tachinus sp. AB-2021 | reverse complement strand
CTTTTCGCATTTTATAAGGGCCAATAGCAAATATTAATTCTAAATGTTACTTGTTATGCAAGAAATAGTTTAAATAATTGTTTATATTATAAATTGTTTTAAGATAGTACTAACTTTTAATTTTTTTTCTAGAATTACAATTGAACATTTGTAAGTACCATTTAAATAAAAATTAAACATTTACACTGTAATTGGATCATTTATGACCAATTATTTTGTTTTCAATATTTGTACTATTAGTAAAGGTTCAAACAGTTATACATATTATATAGGTTATAATATAATTATAAAGAGATACAATTTTTGTATTAAGTGTTATCATAATTTTTTGTCATAATAGTATAAATTCTACCAGTATATTTGAGTAATGGATTTTTATTATTTTCTTTTGTTAAACTCTCTGCGTATTATTTTTCTGATCATTCTGACTATGCATATATTTTAAGATACATTAATTTGTAATGGTTATAATACATATATACAGCTGTATATAAGAACGACAATAAAATTTTTATATAAAAAAATATTTAAAAAAGCAAAATATTATAGAATTTATAAATTAATATACAGTATACGCCAAAAAGAGTGCACCATGTGGAATACTTTTGAATTATACATTGCTCAGAAAATTAAAATTTTTCCAAAAAGTTGTACATGTGACAATAACCATTTAGCTTCTTTCAAATATACCGAGTAATCTATACTTTATTAGAAAACTACGTTCACATTTTGAACATATTAAAATAAATTTTGATATCAACAGCAGTCTTATACAATATACATATTTATAATTTACAAATGAATGTTGAAATTATTATCAGCATTATAAATTGCTTTAAATTTTTTATTATACTGATTTTAAGATTGAGTATATCTTTTTAGACAAAATTATTGTTTTAAGGGCATCATAAAGCAGCATCAGCAGATAATATAATGTCATTTACATACAAATCTTAATATATTTTTCATAATATGCAATGATACACGCAAAATGACATTAATTTCTTATTTGGTTTTCAGAATAAATTATTATAACAATTCTGTTCTTATAATAATATAAGAAAAATGCTATTTCAATAGGTAATGAGTATTTATTACAAAATTAATGATTTACTATTTTACAAATTTTTTTTTTAATTTAACATTGATTTGTCTGATTGGTAGTTTAATTCAATTCATTATTTACTCATTTAAAAATATTTTATTATTATGGTAATTATGATAAAACCAAATACAATTAAGTATAATCTGTTGCTGTAATATTTATGCCATTGAAAAAAATAAATTAAACTTTAACATATGGAACAACCATATTGTCTAAATATATTTTTATTATAGTAAAAGATAATTCTATCACGTCTGCACACTAAAAGTTATTACGCTCTCACGAAAATTGGTCAAGGTTGAAAAAATTTACATGAAACCTTTACACCCTATTTTTTATACAACCTCGAACAAAACATTGTTATGCTAATTAAATGTAATATATTTATTTGCATAAAATACTAATACTAAACAACTATGTATTTTCAACATTTATTTTATGTTTGGTATGTTTGTTCAAGTGTGAACATTTTAAAAGGAGATATTATGTATACTTAATTGGGCCTGTAACACGGATTAATGATTAACCCCATGAAACATAATGTATTTATAGTACAACATAATATATGAAAATTTGTATTATGCGTTTGTAGATTATTCAAATATTATATTTAAAAAAAGCGTACCTTCTGGTGTAAGGCTAGATTGTCTAAATTGGATTTTAATCATTTGGAATTCAATTGAAGTGTGAGCTGAAATGCCTATTTAAAAATAATAAGAAGCCAATTCGTACCAATTTATTATTCGCGCATGTTTGCGTGTTCAGTTTTTTACGTACACGTGTTTTCAGGAACTTGCAGTCTTACGCGATCCGTATTCGAATTAACGTCATTTCGCACCTATATCATCATAAAAATCACATATAATTGCTAGTTTATAAATGTTAACAAAGCCAAGTTTTATTGCTTAATTATTATTGTAGAAGAAATATCACGCAAGCAGTTTTATAATCGAAAATTCAATATTTACAATGGTGTTGAACAGACATGGGTGTGTGGTTCATTCGTCAATTACTGAGGTATGTAAATTAATTAAGTAATTAATTAATTAATTGATTGATGATTTTAGCATAATTATTTCACATAACTTGATAAAATTACAAATAAATATAAATAAAAACTATTAAAACCATCAATTGTTTTAAAAATTTATATTTTGTAAAGTACATTGTATAATAAATTGGCGGCGGAGCCGGGAGATTTATCATGTATCTTCTTTATATCTGTAATCGGGGGACACTTGCCATACTAAAAGTTCAAATGTTTATAATATATTTAAATTATAAAAGTAATCTAGTATAAAATAATACTATACACATTATGACACTTATTTTCCAACTACGACAAACGTCAAAAAGGAGGACTCTACTCATCGGCATCGATACGCAAAATACATTTTTTCAAAGTGTAAAAATGATGATGCATTTAATGCGATAATAACATTAACACTATTAACAGTGACAATTTCAGCTCTATTATATTACAAATTTATTTGATATCTACATAGTATTTTAGTTTAATTTCTATAGTTTTATTTACATAATTACTTTTGTGTCGTTGTAGACAAAAATATTGTTTGTATTTCTATGCAAAATTCATGTTTAATCGCGCGTTCGCTGTATTTACTGTCTCGACCTGACTCTCTTGACCAAAATTAACATTCTCAAGTGCCATAAAAAGCACACACAAAAATTACCATTAATAAATGTAACAATTAAAATCAATGTATGAGAAGTAATTTTATATAAACAACAACAAATAAGAATAAAACAAAAGTAAATTAAGTTAAAAAAACAAATTAATTCTTACTGAAAATCTGAATTAATTTAAAAATCTAGTAAATAAAACCATTTGCAAGTTAAACATAATTTTTATGGTAAAAGCAAATTTTCAAAATATCCACTATCAGAGAATTTTATTGTCAAACAGATAATAATAACTTTTCTTTAATAGATTATTGTGGTACATCATATATATGAATTGTTTTCTTTAATCCTAATAATTTGATTCTTATTTTTAATAAGAAAATGGTTTTGTTTTTGATCAAATTAAAAGATTTAAGTATCAGTCGGTTCATTTTTAACAATTTATATAATTTGAAATGCGGCCAGTTTTTAAAATTATAAGAGCTAATACAGTCGAATTCCCACAGGTCCGTGTCGTTGGTGGTTGACATACTATTTTTCAACTTTAATTATTCGACTTAAAATTGACTGAAAGCAAAGATAATTAGACCAATTTTTTTTTTAAATTATTGTGAGCGGTTTTGCGACTTTATTTATTGTTTACTTACTTCTGCAGAGTCTCAGACTGACTTGACAATTTTAAAAATTAATTGTGCGGTCTCTCTCAGCTAAAATGTACTTTGCATTAAAAATGTTCACGTCCATGAATACATACGAACACCGTCCATTGACAAACCACTCACGAGTCCGAACAGTCCGCTTGCAAGCGCATTATTGTGGCGGCAACGCACCACACTAAAAATAGTATTCAACAAAATCGAAATATTAAATTGGTATTAGAGTCGAGGGGTGCAATAGATCACACAACTGCCAATGGGCAATGGTTTTTTTAACATTAAAAATATTTAGACAGAATGTGTAGTAATTCTTGTTCATTGTTTAACTAAGATCTTAGATCGGGGTAAAAATCCACTTCTCTTCCTTTTCTCATTTTTTCCTTCTTAATCCAAATAATAAAATTTGTTTTTGGGTACGTTTTTGTGTAATAAGCAAATTACTGTGGTTATTTGAGGATACAAAAGTTGATCATCATCACCCACTAGTGAGAGAAAAACTTGAACTCACGGAATAACTAGGTCTTTTGTACAATTTTACTAAATTATTTAAATCAATACAGTCAAATCAATTGCACATAATTATAGTAAACCAACAACGAGGCTATTTTCAACGTTCTGAAATGCAAACGAATTATCATTTATTGCCACTTAAATCTAATTTTTATTGGAATTTTAGCTCAACTAAAAATGTTTAATATATGCTGTTAAATATGACTTCTATTAATCTAATCGTTTGCCAGCCAACAAAAATCCTTTACTTTTTTAACGCTGTTGTCAATGCGATTTGGTATATTCTTGTGAACCCCAGTGTATTTTTTATGAGGTTTGTGAAGCAATAGGGTTCTGACGATGAAATTTTGCAACTCTGACGTCATACAGCTGTCTCTTTTATTAAGTCTTTGGCTTTTGTCAATGGATTGTCTATAGCTCTTTTTGGATTAGCATATGTTTGTCAAAAATAAACGGTGCGTAGCATGGTTTACATTTGAACAGCAGATGCTGCAAAATTTTGTTGTTCTCCAAGCACCTTCTTGTATATTCAATCTGTGCATGAACATGTTAAAAAAAAACATTGCGCGCTTATTAGAGCTGTAAATTTTTACAATTTGATTCGACTCATACGCAATACTTTCTTTTGGATATTTTGTGTTAGTTCTGTTAGAAATTATCCTGTGTGATTTACCCCTTGACTGCTTTTCCCCGAGTTGTTGTGTTTCGTTACAATAAATCTCCGGTTGTATCTTTTTGTTGGCTAGTCGGCCAGGTTTCCTTCTATGCTTTGATCTTTTGTTTTTCAAATTAAGCCTCTGCTGCTTATTGCCAGTGGCTCCAACTGTTTATTACTGATGATCGTAACGCTTGTAATAAGGGTTTGCTCTTCACTGGGTAACCAATAAAACTCGAATGGTTTTTATTCGAGAAAATAACTTTAAAATATATAATTTTTTATTACTTTTTTAATATTTATTAATATACTTATGGTTTTGTCTGTATTTAATGCGACTATGTTTCATGTAGTTATTTTATTTAACCAATCAACATTTTATAATTAAAGATTCTTTCATATTTTATAATAAATTAATATGTATGTAGTATAACATAACATTTCAATTAATTAAATAATAAGACAAAAAAAAGTTTATTAGATCCAAAATAAAAAATAAAAAATATAACAATTAACTTACTATAACCTAATTAACCGATAAAATCTATTGTGCAGAGTTTTAGTTAAAAAACTTTTTGGCTACCCTGTTTGTAATGCTTTTATTTGCTCTTATATGTTCCAGCTCCGGTATCGCATTATTTTTTTGGCCAATTTGGGTACCAAATGATTCTGTCCTATGTTCGAGTATTATTTCTTTGACCACTCATCTTGCATCTTGCAACATAACTATATTTACAGGTTGCATTTCTCAAGAGTGTCTAATTGCTGCATACTTTGCTATTTGCCAAAGTCACTTAACATACTGCATAATGGCATGTGTCCCACTCACCTATAAAACATAGATTATTTTTTCATCAAAGACGTTTAATACGCATACTGGCTGGGTTGAGTTACAGACTGTGTTGCAAAGAGCAGTTTCGGCGTCTTAAAATTCTAACTCACACATAGTGTGAACATACTTGAGTGTGATAGACATATCAAGAAAAGCTTAATTAATTTTGGGACATATAAATATCACTTGTATAATATTACAAATGTCTTGAACATATACACACCATCAAGTCGCTTAAAAAAGTCAGAGTATTCAGCAAACTATTACTGCATACTATTTTTTAATAAATTACCTTTGAGAGTGCGTAATCTACCCATAAAAGAATTTAATACCGCCATTAAAGATTTTTTAATAAAAAATGCGTTTTATGATTTTAATGAATTTTTAGAATGTGATGTTAATAGTTCAATGTCATGATTGAACATTATTGTGTTATATTTATACAGTTTCTACTTTAAGATTTCCCAGGCTGTAAATCTAGATAATATGACATGTAAACATTCTATGAATCTACATTAACAAATATTATTATTATTATTATTATTATTATTATTATTATTATTATTATTATTATTATTACTATTATATCAAAGGACTTTTGATTGTGCTAACCTTTCAATAAGTTTACCCTTATAAAAAAAATCTTTATACAACACGTTTGTTATACTTGATATGTGAATTCTAAGATAAAAAAATGTGTTTGTTTAATTGTAATTTTTATGCTGCTTTTAAAATGGCGATAGTGCGAGTAGTACTTCTATTTACAGTGGGCGTTGTTTTCATCGTTCTCGGTTATCAACAAACACGCCACTCACTGAACTTTACTTAGTTAACCATCCATAAGACGTAGCTGTGGTCTTATGGATGGTTTATGGATCTTATTTCTAGCATCTTGTTAGGATTTGCAGTTATGTTTTTCAAATGAGTGTGGAAGGTAAGTCTGGTGTCAAACGTAACTCCCATTTACTTTGTCATTGGGAGTGTAATTCCATACATTTTCAAATTTTGTACTCTTTGTTGTTTTGCTGTCTTGTAAAAAGATTGAGCATTATTTTGATTGATTTCACGATAGTCCTTCAATTTACAAACCTTTCTACGGTATTTCTTGCAATCTGCATTAGGTTAGATACGTGTGGTCGTCACCACACCTCAAAATTATAAGGATGGTGATATCGACAATATGAGCTATGGCAAAGATGCTTATATTATTTAATAACTGCAATGAGCCGTCTATGACAAAATTCTACAGTAGAGGTAATAGTAAGCATCCTTAAAGCAAACTTAGCTCCTACAGTTTCTTCCTATAATTATATTCCAAAAAGTCCAATTTTTATGTTGTCCCAATGTGGGAAATTGGTATTCCATCTAATTACCATGTCCCTGGCTAACTAGCTGATGTATTGCAAAATTGCAGAATTTTTTCATTGCCCAAAATTCTACTAAAAAAACCGCCTTTGAAGGCAAATACGAGCAGTGACTTGGGCATGTAGCTAGTCGGGTGTTTACACTACATCCAACCTATTGCGTCTAGACTAACGAACCATGAAGCAATAAAATACGAAAAAAAATTATGAAATATATTACTCTAAGCGGAACAAAACGCATTGTTCTAGCCTGCTCGAGTCGAAAGCAATGTAGCATGTTGATTTTACACTATGTCCTGCCCAATTCCCTGCTTAATGCAGCCGAGTTACATGGGCTGTAAGATTTTTAACTTTTTTGGTTTATGGAAACGGATTTCATTTTTGAAATATGCAACGAGTTTGCCATACTAAGAATATTAATTTTGTTATATATTTTTATAGTAGTTTTAAAACGTTATGCTTACTTTTTACAATAAAACAATGATGCACATTTCATCCGATGGTTGAGCGTAATACTTTTGTTGTATTTTTATTTATACAATATTAAAAATTGTATATTTTATATTAATATGCTATTAAGTAAAATCGATTTGCAATTTTGTTTCTTTATTTGTGTGTATTTGTGACCGTGTTAAATATTAAATTTGGTTTGGAAATTCAATGTACAAAATAAATAAATATTATGAAATAGATAATTTATATTGATCACGATTATTTATATGATTATATCTATTTCAATGTTCATTTTACAAACCAAATGTGTTGTGTGTTTGCAAAGTACAATGACACACACACATCAATTGCAAATTATATCCTTGCACATGGTAGCACCTTATATAAAATGCAAAAAGTTGAATTTGGTACCGTGACACTGAAGTCTGAAGTTATGTGATTGTACTACCGAAACAACGACTTCAAACATTCCCAAGAATCGTTAATTTATTACGTTTATGAATTGAAAAAAGAAAACTACAACAAAATTATTTAAATTCAATATTTTTAATTAAATTAAGCAATATGTTAAAAAATTATTATTATGTTTAAAAACACTATATAATATCTTAAATAATTTAATTTATGTATTACATATTTAAGTTACATAGTTAAGTATACATCAATTGATTCTTGAAAATTGAAAGAACTACAGTTGAATAAAGTTTGATAGATTATTAAAAAGAAATTATTATGTAATAGTACTAATAGCTAATATTAAACAAAACGAGTTTGTTTATAATCTAGCTTAATGAACTTAATTAATATTTATTTTAGACAAATAAAAAATAATTCAAATAATTTTCAACAAATTGAGTTGAAATGTAAAAATTTCATCATGCATCATGTTTAGTCTACAGTTAGATTTTAAAGAAATTTAATTCTAGACTATTTTATTAATACTAAATAAAAATCTATAATTATTTAAAACAACTAAAAACAAGCGATTATTTATTAAACAACTTGAAAATTAAATTAGCAATTTAATTTTTTTTGTTACATGTATATTATTCATTTCTACACTAAATCTACTTATATATTTATTTTGTACAAATAGATTTAATTCTCACACAATTAATTTATTTCTGTTTAAATGGTATCTTCAAACAAAAATGCCACAATTAATTTCTGCAGCAGATATAAACACATTTAATTTTAGAATTACTATTTTGCGTCGATTCTAGTCTATTAATAACTATGAACGATTTGAATTACAATGCACACTCAATATAATTTGCTTCATTTCATTTATATTATAATTTAAAGATTTATGATTGTTTTGAGAAATTTACATATCAATATATTATTATGTACTACAAAGAAAGCTGTTGTGAATATTGCGTGTGTAGGCAAAAAGCTTGTGTTATAAATAAAAGTAAAATTACAATAGTAACTAGACGGAATACGGGCGTGTAGACGTTACATTTATGATTTCAAATTTGGAAATGATGATTGTTCCATGATTTTGATTAAGTATTCATAAGATTAATGTGCAAGTGTAAAGTTTATGATGATGATAATAGTAAAGGTTGATTACGACAGAGTTGATTAGAGTATATAATATCTTATATGACTAAAGGAAATAGTTTTATCGATCTTCCAAGATTGTATTTTATATAAAGCTGACTAAAATATTACACAAAAATATATTAATATATTCATGTTCAATTTACTATTAAAAACTTATAATTTGCACTTAGAGGCCCCCTAAGCTAAAAAGTGTAAAAAAATAGTTTGTACTTTGTTGTAAATACAGTATTTATTGTGATAGAAGTTATTTATTTTTTAGTAATTTATGTGTTTTCTTTATAGGCCAACCTGGCTCAAGAAGTACATTATATATATATATATATATATATATATATATACAAAATTTATTAGCAGGCCATTTTTTTGATTGTTTGCTTAAAAGTTCTCTTTCAACACCGAACCGCAAAAATCCACCAAAATTTCCTTGTGCGTCACGAGACAAGGGCATTTTTTCGGCTGCTATTGGTTGGATTTTCATTTTTTTTAATGCACAGAAAAATATTTTAAATAAATTTAATATGAAACTTTGTTGCATAGCATTTTTTAATATTTTATACACATTTTCTAAAATATTTCCACATTTAACTTTTAATAGCATTCTCTATTTTCTAATTTTTAGACTTTCTTGCATACATTTATCAATATTTCGGATTATTTAACTTTTTTTTTCTTTGCTATTTTTTGAGCTTTTTTTTAATATTCACGTTTTACAATGTTCATTAATATTTAACATTATTTAATAACTTTTTTTTTCAATTTCTACACATTATTCAATATTTTATGACTTTTTCTGCAGTCCACAATTTTTTTGTTGCTGTTTTTAATTTTCTTAATTTAACATTTCAATTTTTTTTAAATATTTTTCGTTATCTACTTGCAGATATTTTTTGTAATTCGATACAATTTTGCGATTGCGATTTTGCGATCAACAGCAGTTAAATAAGTAGCAAATGCGATTATTCAAAGCAAGATTGCAAATAACTTTTTTGTTTTGTTATTTGGCGTGCAGAATTTTAAGAATTTACAAGGTGTAATTTAGATTACTGTTAAGAATTGATTGTTTGTTCATGTTGACCTTCTATAAAAAAATGCATATTATTTATAGTTAAAATTGCGCATAATTTACTAATCAATATCATAATTATGAAGTGATTACAATGTTGTAAATTATACGTACTTAACACTGGGCTTAATACTCAGTCAGGTTCACACTTTAATTAAAACTTTTAAGTTTTATTTCTGTGTCAAGGGAATTCAATTTATGTTTCCCGTATTTCATATTGTTGCGTGAGTTAAAAACTGCGCCCCTCATGCAAGGTTCATTCGACTCTAGCCGGACAATGTCCGCTATATAAGTATACGTGCAGCTGTTCTAAACTGTTAATTGATTTTATTTCTTATTTTATTTATAATAAGTTAATAATCTTAATTATTTTTATTTTTAATATTTTCTATCAAGATATTTACTAGACACAATATTATACGCAAATGATTTGTTTTACTTATACCTTCTATTGCAAGCTTTTTAAAGCTTTACTTAAAATACTACAGTTTTTTATAATTAAAACAATGTTCAACAGAAAACACGTATATGCATTTTCATATCGAGGCAGTGGAAAATTGGTAGCATGCACATGTGCAGCCTTAAACGTCCGTTGAATATGAAATGCATGGACAAAACAAACAAAATAATATTTTATTATTTTATATTTAGATTATAATGCTTTACATGCTTTATTTAAATCTATAATAATATTGTAAATGTACTGCTTTATACGTTAAGACTAACTCATTCGAAAAGGCTATACATACGTGCATGCATTTAATTTTTTTTACAAAAGACTGTATATAATTAATTTCAAAACAATACGATTTAAATTTTAGTATTATCATGTATTAATTAATTTTAACAAATTTATTCTAATAAAAATTCATGTAATATTGATTTTATTGTGATAATGTGACACCTTCAATGTTAAAAAGACAAGGATCGTTTTAAATGTAAACAATCAAGCGAGTGTTTTACTTTTGTTGTGTGGAATAATAATGTGGAGGAAGCATTTTGCTACTAAATTGTTCGGTGCAAGACGAGTGCTAAATTAACTGTTGGGTAAAGTGGTGCTAGAACGATTATTGTGTGGCAAACGAGTGCCAGGCGCCGTTATCTAGGGTATCCACCAACTCATAAATTCCAATATTTTGCTTATGATAATTTAAAACAATATGTATTTAGTAATCTCAGATTTTGATCATTTGAAAAAATCAATCTATGTTGATTACTAAAAAAATAAATATAATTGCTATTTAAGGGACGCGTGTGTTGTATAAAGAAGAATCCATTTGTTTTTAGGGATGTGTGGCAACCGTAATATTCGTGTGAACCACGATGATTGTTTATCTCGCCTCAATTGTGGATAATGTTTGACAGACACGACAAGACTCTTATAAAAAGCGTAACATCTATTAATAGTATCTATATATTTAAATTTAAAAACACTGAATGGAAATTCCATGTCACTATTTATTATGATAGACAGTACCTAACTGTATAGTTTTCAAGTTATTAGACAGTTCAAGGTACACTCATTACAAGTTTAATCGTGCATGTAATGCTTTTTCGTGATTTACATATTTTTACAAATTTACGGCATATTATTTAAAAATTCTATTAATACTCAGTTGCAATCCTTTATTTTAAATAAAATTATACAGTATGAATCGATATTTATTAGTTTCTTTATATTGATAATATTTTACTTAAATTATGCTTGTGAATAGATTGCAATAGTGAGATACATTGCCATGGTATTTAATAATTTCTTTTATCTAGACGAGTTATTATGTCACGTTGGGAAAAAATGATTTAATGCGCATTATACAGGGATGTTTTTCCAGGTTTTCAGTGATAAACACTAAAAATAACATCTTGTTGTTTTTATTCCATAGACGCTCGTGATGTTTTTACAGATGAATTTATGAAGTGCAATCTTCTTTTTGAATAAATAAACAACAATTTCAATATGTTTACACAAACCCAAAATGCATTTATATTGACGGTACATTATCGTAGTGAAACTGTAATCTATTTGTTATAAAATTTAATGTGCAATAAATGATTTGTTTGTTTTTTAATAATATATATCTCGCTGTTAATTTATATTTGTTCCGCCTATGAAAAACCCCATCTAGTGGATTTTTATTTTTACGTATTACCACAAGTGCATACTTGGTTGTTTATTAATAAATCCTTAATCATTGTTGCTATTTTTGAAGCAAAGTCAACTTAGACTGGCAAGTGCTTTAATACGGATTTGCAATTATTTGACAAATATTATTTTAGACACAATAACTGCAAAATAAAATATTTTTTATTATTATTATGGTCCTTTGTTCGTTGTAACAATTTCCTAATATTTACTACTTACTTACATGTGACAAAACTATTGTATAACAAATGTGGTAAGTTTCCTTCCTTTCTTAATGAAGTTTTAAGCCTTTATTTTTTTTTCTTGTTTAATCAAATAATAATTTACTTTATTTATTTTAGTTTTAAGTTTTATTATAATTTATTCGGTTTTTATGTTATCTATTTTATGTTGTTGTAGCGCTGAAGAAAGTGTCTGTCTGTAGACCGAAACGTTCGCTATATTTGTATGAATAAATAATTGACAAATAAAAAAAGAAAAGGTCCTATTGCCACCCAACCTATATTTATTAAAATATTTTTCTTAGAAAGTTATGAATAAAAGTTTACACAAAAGTTGTTACAATCATCTCTTTCCAAACATTACAAAAAAACGATAACTCAATCAATAACAGCCGAGATAAAAAAACACCCTTATTTCATGAGGTACAATAAAATGTTGATAAAATATTGCAATTTTGGGGCTTGGAGAATAACAATATTACAAAATTCTTGCCTCTTAATCAATTTTGTAAATAAAAATAACTTTTTGAGCTGGCCTAAACAAAAAATTTCGGAATGGGCTAGGTATAAATAAATATTTTATAGTAAAAATGGATTATTAATACATTTAAATAACAACAATTATTTAGTATAAGTACAGTAAAACAGCGTTTCACGCAACGATAGAAAAAAAACGCACAACACGAGAGAGGTCTATTCTAAAGTATGCACAGAACGCCTTCTATCCATAGGCCACGATAAGTTGGTTGCACTATACCTTGACGAAATGAAATTAATTAAAAAATAGCAATATAAAATAAATAAAATAGTTTGCTGAATTTGTGCAGAATCGACAAATAATTTTCTAAGGTAGAATAGTTTCAATAAGATTTAGAATATTTAAAATTGATTAGGTATACAATTTTTTCACGTTGCGCGTCGCGCCGGCGTCGTTTTATGTATTGTGT
>JARJEC010000124.1:0-19536 GCA_030264575.1 Tachinus sp. AB-2021 | reverse complement strand
TCAAAATCTAAATCCTCTATAAGTATTTTGACACGTCTGCCTTTTGGTACGCGTATGGTCCATTCACAATTTCTATTATAGTGATCCATTACTGGATAACCAGGTGATGTTATTACCCCGCTTTCTGCACTTAAAGTACCTCCACATTCTAGAATAAAATGTTATATATAAATTCTATTGCTCTATCTAATAAACCGAAGGTTGAGGAGTCTGCCACTTCATTATTTTTGTACAGTGTTCAAACATCGTTAGTTTGATTTTTTAGTTTTGGTTGTTAACACTAAACTGAATATATATAACATAATAAAGCTTGAGTCAACTATACCGTTCATCCCTGCTTTGATGTGATGGGGAAATCACTTAGGTGCATTGGTGAACTCTTGTGAAGAACGAAACGATTTGATAATTGATTTTAAACTTTTTTAATGTATAAGCCAATTTATAGATTAAAAAGTCAATTCTTTATAATAAGTTAAAAATAATGACACTGGTGAAATATTTTGATGTTAAAATGATTTGGGATTTTTATTTTGCAGATTTCAATTTATTACTTTTAATTAATTCAGCACTTTCTTCTATGGTAGTAACTTACTTTCTTGACTAGTATTGAAATACAAGTTAAATCCGTTAAATAATTTGGATTTTTTATCAGTTTTAAAATAAACATAAACTTCGTTACTGGATGATATAATATTGGTTATTGGTTTTCTCCCACAATATGTACCAAGTTCAATTTCTAAAATATAAAATTATTTATTTTCTAAAATATAGAATTGAATAATATATACCTGTATTATTTACTTTATTTAATTCAGTAATTGTGACATGATCAATATTTGTACAGTTTTGATTAAACCTTGAAGGAAGATCCAGTTTTAGAAAATCTAAAATCAAATAATGATCCCTGGTACCAATTAAAGACCATTTACAATCGGCATTTATTGGATAATTTCTTTTGACGTTAAAACCAGGCGATTTTATTTCTCCATTTTCCCATCTTATAGTACCACCACAGGTTGCTAAAAGTATTTATTAAAGGAAATTTTCCAAAAATAAATTTTGGACATACCAATAGATAATTTAGCTTTAAAACCATTCGATGGATCATCAGTATCTGTGAAGAATTTAACATACATCATATTATTAAAACTTTTTTGTGTGCTTGGTATTTCGTTGCAATATTTTCCAATTAAAGGTGATGCTTTGGTTCCTCCATTGCGTAATTCCACATATTCAGTAATGCAACTAAAATTATAATAATATAAAAATACATTATTTTTTTGTTTTGTTCAAAAATAAACAAGTTTTATAAATTAAAACGTAATAAGTAAGTGGTAAGTTTAATTACTCTTTACTAGTGGTAAGATCGAATCTTTCTAAGAAATCAATCATCACAGCTTCGCCATTTGGTACAGTAATGCGCCAAATACATTCTGTATGAGTTGGAGGTATGTTTGGAAAATTGGGTGATGATATGTTGATAAAAGGTTCTTCTGGTGTTAACAATATATCTCCGCCACAACTTATTGATTTTTCTGTATATTCTAATTTAAAATTCTGAAAATAATTTAATGTAAAGTGTTGTTGTGTTTTATGTTAAATATTTTACAGTTATGGTTGAGTAAGAGAAGTATTTTATATGTAGATAATTTCCAGTAGTTTCCAAATCGGCAGGTAATTCTACCCCGCAATATTTTCCATTGCCCAAAATTGGTGAGTTTGGATATTGTCCATTTTTCAACTGCAATTATTAAAGTTATTAGATTCGTAATTCAAAAAAATGTAAACATTAGAAATTATTTTGCCCAAATTATTTCCACACAAGAAGGATAGAGGGTAATTTTCCTTGTTAAGCAGAGGGGTAATTTTTTTAATTTAGATTGAAGTACTACTATTTAAATCTTTAATTGCAATTTTCTATTAAAGATTTCAAATAAAGAGTTGGATAGGCATTAGTATTAAACTTAGATTTTTTTCTGAATGTGTTCTAGGAACTTTTTTTAAATATTTAATACCACTGGTTTAAAAAAAACATTCTATATTTAAAATATGAACTAAAAATGTGAAAGGTATATTACGTATATAAGGCATAAGGTATATTACGAGGGTAATCTCAAAAGTAGTCTTCAAAGCGGTGGGGACGGAAAAACTGCGGTTATTGGTCACACCGTTGTGATTGTTGCTTACTCCACTAAAAAATAAAAATGTGCGAACCTTGCTAGGACGCTCGGTCTTAGCTTGGCAGCATTGAGAGTGGAGCTTATGTTGACGGGTACCGCAAAGTTTGAGTAGTTATTTGGTTTTATTATAAGTTTATCTTCAATTGACGGAAGTGTAGGAAGAATTGAAGATGGATGTTAAAATTATTTGCAAGTGGTGTAAAAAGTGTACAGTTGATCGTACTGATTCACAATAAACAAAGGATTGACAACCAGTCAATATCAGATAAGACAGTTGCAAAACTTGAAGAAAAAATATCTGAAAATTGGCATAAAACTTGTGGTTCAAAGATTTTCTGAAGCATAGTTTACAATATTTTGGCGGAAGTATTGTAAGAAGTGTTGAAGGTACCCTCATAGAAATTCTGCAACAATTTCAATGCACTATTATCACCCACCCTATAGTTCTTACTTAGCACATAGTGATTACCAACTGTTCCTTGTTTAAAAGATCATTTGATTGGAAGACGATTCAGCTCCTATCCTAATCTTTTAAAACTTGGTTAAAGCAGCAAGTCGTTTTAATAGCTAGTGCCTCAGTGGCAAATTAACAATTGCCAGCCTAAGAAATTAGTATGAATATTGAGATCGAATAAACGAGTTACAAACAACTCCAGCGCAGTCGAATTTATTAACAGTATATCAGGACCAATACCTCAACCATATCCCTGAGAGACTGCGCCACATGGGTCATATTAGAAATGGTTTTTGTTGTTCCGCTCTTCGTTTGCCACTCTTTTTTTTACATTGTTTTCGTTGTTGCTTAAGAGACAGCACTGTCATTTTTATGTCTAGCCTACCAAGAAAGGTTTCTTAGATTGACTAGCCCTTTACGCTGATGTTTTTGACCGCAATGACATTCGCACACCGTCCATTTAAAAAAGGACGTATCCAAATTTAAAAGTATGTTTTTTGGCTTTTCCAGTTGCAAAATTTTCTTATGGAAATGCCGCAGTAATTTCCATAAAGTGCTTGTCACAACTCAGTTTATCAAAATAGTTACCGTTGATCTGAGTTTATTGTTGGCACAACTCCTCCTAAATTAAACAGAGCCCACTGGGTTTTATTGAGTTTTATTAATAAATCTGTTTTATGTTCAATATTGGATCTAAAGGATTATAAATAATTCTTAATAGTCTATAGTACTGAATATATAAAGTAATAAAACCTAGTGAGTTTCGGAATTATATTATTTTTTCCAATAAAACGGAGTTTGGGTGCCAAAGCTGTATATGACACACCAATCATTTGCAGCGATCAAGACGAAATTACCATTTATATATCGAAAGATACCAGCACCATGTTCATTCCCATCTGTATTTTATAGTCAGCACTTTCGCAGCCGCATCAACTGTGTACTGTCTCTTTCTAAAGAATAACTGTAGATTTGATATTCCTGCTCTTTTTTAGAGTTTGTTCTGGAGTCTCCGAATTACTATCTACTCCTAGAGCTTGCCCATTAAACTAATTATGCACAACACCTGTGAACCCGTTTGTCTCTTGATTTAGCTGGCTTTTCAAGTATAACAAATTAAGCGCTTTTTGTACTTCCTCCGCATAGAAAGATCTTATTGACAAGCTAATTTAGGTTGGCTAGAAACGTTTCTGTTTTTTTTTTCTGTACAATTGCTTCAATTGCTATAACATATGAAATTTATGTGAGCCCGCTGCGCTGACCCTATCCTAACCAAATTTAATCTAAAATATATTATTAAGCGAAACAATTTTAAATTTTTTTATAAGTATAGTGCATATGCAATCTTTTTATCAATATGCAAGTAACGCATATTAATTAGTACATACAAATTCTCCAGTAATGGTATACTTACTAATAAATAGTTTTTGCAGTTTTCCCCCAGATGAAATTCCGAAAATTTGATTTGAATAGTTTTTCCAGAACGTACCGAAATATTCCATTCACACTAAAATAAATAATTGCACAATAAAAATAAATACTTTAGATTAAAAACGTAATTAAGAACCTGAATTGGCGTTTCATCTAAATTATAAATTGTGTTGTTGTTCATTTGAATTACACCATTTGTGGCAGTTAGGGTACCACCACATACTAAAATAAATAAAATAAAAATGTTATATAAAATGATTCAATTAAATAAAATAATAACACTGACCTTCTGATACTACAGCATAGAATCCCGTTTTGTTTTGACTCACATGCGAATATACAGATTTAAAAATAACTTTCATTACGTTACTTGTTTCAAAAGGTATGCCGGTATTGTTAGCTAAATATACTGCCTTAGTTTCTTTGAATAAATTAGTCCCATCAATTCCACTGTAAATTTTTACAGTATCACCATAAATACCGGGCACCACTGCACGTAAATCGATTGCAGTAAATCGTATGGCAAGATGCTTATCACTTGTTGTGGAAAAAATCCATGTACAAATCATCACGTTGTTATATGGAGTTGGATAATTTGGTGAAGTTAAATTGTATTTTTCTGATGTAATCGGTATGGTTTCATTGGAACCGCAATTATAATATTTTCGTATGGAATTAGGAGGTATAATGGTTGGTATGTTTCGAATTTCTTGCCATTCCAATAAAAATTTAGTTCCTTTTCTCACCATCTCCATCTGCAATTTTATGTATACAACATTGGATTTTGTTTTGATTGGTTTTGGAATTTCAAGTCCACATAATGTAGTAATAATCGGTGAGGTGTCATCATATCCATCATAAATCTAAAATTTTAGTTCAGTATTTATTTTTATTATTTTTGGTAAAAAAATATTCTTACTGTTAAATAAGTCATAGTGCACTCCATGTATTCTAAATAATCCGATGTAAAATCAATAAATTTGATTGAAATTTGATATTCTGGTTTGACCGTAATTCGCCATGTATGATCGGTGCTGGTGTCATATATTCGTGGATAAAATGGAGATGCTATTTGTCCAGTGGGTCCGGTTAAATCAACACCATGGACTAAAAATTAACAAAAAAAGAATACCATTGTTTCTTTTTACTTTTTACAAAGCATGTTTCAAGTAAAAAAAAATACAAAACGCAAGCTTTGACACATTTTAAGATGCGGTTTTTCTATTTGACACATCAAGACTTGCACGCATATTTAGATCAAGTGAGGGCAAAATTCAGAAAGTATTAGCTGATTTTGACAGCAGTTAAGTCAAAAATATGTCACAAGCTCTAGTTCAATTGTTTGCTATTCTTTATTTTTTGTATAAAATTTCTACATAACGTTAATTATCAACAAAATTTTGTTTCTGGAGGATGAAAATTGAATTATTTAATATTACAACAACACTACTACCACAATAGAGATACAAAATAATTGTATTTTGCTGATTACTTTTATTCTAAAAGATACCTACCTAATATATATTGAGCCATAAATCCAGTGGCGGTTATTGTGTTATCTCCAATAACTCCATCTCCAGTTCGGAAGAATATCCAAAGTCCATTTTCAGCGGATATATTAGAGGGTACATTATTTCCACAGAAAACTCCCAATAGTTTTCCTCTAAAATCTTGTTCACGAATTTCCATGTAGTCTTGATTGCAGTTGGGCGACTCTACCATATCAAATTTGGAAAATATCAAAGAAGCTCGGTTACCTAAAATTAATATCATTAGTAATAAATGTACATCTAACGTTGTACTGCCATACCAGGAGAAACTTTCAAAGTCCATTCACATTGTGAATTAATTGGATAGTTTGATGGATAATTAGGAGATGCAATTAATCCTTTTTCTGACTCCAGAGTACCTCCGCATGCTACAAAATTGCAATTTTTGTTAGTTTCCCATATTATATTTTCCCATTTTTTTAAATAACTGTAGAGTTAACTAACATACATCTGTATTTATTACATTTTGAATATTTAGAAATGTCCTTAAAATCAGTTTTTTAACCAATACCTGCTCTGCTGAGGCCAATAGTCTGATATTGCAAAAATTATATTTTTGTTATTGTAAGTTTATCATTAAATTAAACTTAATTTTAAAGGGTTTTGTTTTTGCTTATATATTTAAGACATAGTCATTAATTTAACACTTACTTGTATCTGCTACCGAATATTTGGCTTCAAATTTATGCGATGGATCAAATTCAATATGCATGACCGAACCAGAGCTTTTAATTAACGGGGGTATTTTAGTACCACAATAGTGACCTATTAAAGGAGCTTCGTTTGTGGTACCGCTATAAACATTAACACCTATATCACAATATTTGGCGTTTAAATAAGTGAATGTTAAAAATATATGCTCATCTGTAATAAATAAATTATTGGTTTTCCATAAAATGTTAACTTAATTTTTACCTGGTCTTACTGATGATATAGTATATGAGCAGTTTACATAATCACCATACTCATCAGGTATGATAAATGGTGAGTATGATAATAATCCGCTTCCTTGAGTCTTAATTGTTGCACCGCATGCCTAAAATATGAGTGCGTTATTTTAACAAATTTAGCAAAATATATTAATTACCGTTTTGTAAGTAGCTTTGAAACCTTTAGTTGTTATATATGAATTTGTAACCATTTCAACGTATAAATGATTAGTTGAAGATTCAATTGAATTATTGGGTGCTTTGCTTCCACATATAGTTGTTAGTACTGGATAGGCCGCCGAAGGGCCGTCGTAAACCTATAATAAACATACGTTTTCAAAAGAATTTCTATTTTTTAAAAAATGCGTACTTTTATATAATTTTTTTGGCAATACTTCAGCAAATCCACATCTTGGAAAGTCAAATCAATTTTATGATTTTCGTTTACAGTTATCAACCAAGCACACGAATCATTTTTGTCATAATTTTTAGGATAATTTGGAGAATGGAATATTCCATAAGATGAGCTCAAATTTCCTCCACATTCTAAAATATATTTATTTACAGCTTATTTATTCAAACGATGGTTTTAATTTTACTTATGGGCACTGTGGTATAATTAGCAGTAAAACCTATTCCTTTGTATGACATGTCGCTTACAAATCTTACAAGCAAGAGATTACCAACGCTTGTTAATGTTATTGGATTTTCGACTTTGCAAAATTTGGATATCATAGGAGACGTATCATCAGCTCCATTAAATAACTGTAATTGGTAATGTTATTATTTATTAATAAAACAAACAAAAAATATCTTACCATAATATAATCATAACTGCAATCTACTGAATGTTCCAAATCAATATTTTTAAAAGTAATTTCAACACTTTTTCCAAAGTCAGTCTGAATTACCCAATCGCAATGAGTATCAGTAGGATAACCATTTGGATAATTGGGTGTTTTAATATTACCAGATGGATGGGTTAGAATACCTCCACATCCTGTAATATTATATAAAATAATGTGTTAGTTATCATTTCATAATTATAATACCTTCAATAGACCATTCCAATCTAAATCCGCTGAGAGAAAACGTTGTGTCGCTTACAAATAAAATTTCAGCTTTGTTTGAATTTATTGTCATATCTGAAGGTTTAAAATGACAATATGTTCCATAGGTCAATAAACTGCCTTCATCTTCAGGATCTTCATAACGTACCTATAATGCAAAAATTTGTATTTGCAATTTCTCAAAATATTACAAATTTTAAGAACGCCTGTCGAGTAATAATCGTGTGCTACAGTCAATGGTATACATATATTGAGTATACATTTATTCTCATTTATGATGTATTTGCTAAATAGTTTACGTTATTGGTACATAGTATGAAATCATTTAAAACGTTACTTATCACGTGATACATGCTCACTATAAGAAAGTTATTAACATACTTACTTGTAAGTAATCATAAGTACAATTATCCTGCTTATTATTTTCAGGTTCAAACTCAAAATGCGAGAAAGTGATATTAATTTTATTTCCATGCGCAACTTGAATTTCCCATTTGCAGTGTTGGTCTCGTGGATAAGCATTTGGAAAATTGGGGCTTTCTATAACACCAAAAAAGCCGGTCAATGTGGTATTACAAATTGAAGTATATTTCAACTGGAAACCTCTTCCTTGGTAACTGGGATCAGATCTAAATTTAATTGTCATATGATTGCTACTCGATCGCAAAAACGGAGGCAATCCAATTTCTGACGAACAGAATTTTCCAAAACTTTTTTTAGTTGATCCCAATTGATTGTTTATTATGTCATCAATTTCGACGTAATCTAAAATGCAGTTGCCACGTGCTTCCAAATCGAGATCAGCAAATACAATTTGTATTACAGAGCCGGCATTTATGGCAATTTGCCAATAACATTCAGTATTTTTGTCGTATGGTTCTGGATAATGTGGTGATATTATCGTGCCAGTTGGTGATGATAAGCTTCCACCACATCCCGTACTTGTTGAGTCCCAAGTTATATAAAAACCTGGCGCTGTTTTTGTCATATCTGATTTAAAATGTAGGTATAGTTGATTTGCATGTGATGGTATGCGTTTTGGTATTATTGTTCCGCAATATTTTCCAATTAGAGGTGATGCTGATGTTCCACCATTTCTATAAAAAAGCCATTTTCAAAATAGCCATAAAAAGTTGCATTAAAAATTTAAATTGACTTTTGGGTGTCTTAAATTATTGGAATATCATTTTCTTAATTAGTAAAGAACGTTTAAATATATCTGAAAGATAATTATAGAAAAGAATTGAGTTAAGTGGCGCTATACTCGCAAAGAATTAATACATCGTGTCTTATGCGAGTGACGGTCAATAGATGTTACACATCCAAATAAATTAATTGATCTGTTCGTTATATAAGGCAATTACAACTTTGTTATAAAGTTCTTCTCTTGTGAAAGATGGCGAATCTAAAAGAATGTTCCCACTGTTGTTTTTAAATGGGCAACTCATTAGCTAAGAGAGAACCTTATTCAAAACAAGTTTTTGTTCAGAAATTGTCATTTTGATGTTAACATTCTACAAAATTTGGTGCAAATTTTTCATCTGAACATTTGTGTGCGAGATAGCCTATAGAGTATTAAATTGGACATGGTAGTTGAGTTTTTTATTTAAAACAATGCCCAGTTTAAATAAGCAATTATTTCAAATTAAATTTAGATTAAATATAGGTTAAGGTGAGAGTTACAACTTAAAAATGAGATTGAGCTCTGCAATGTAAAATACTGAGGTGGATGCGGAGCTTATGAAAGCGAAATTCAACAATTTGGAGTTCAGGTTCATCTACAGATGAGAGGTTGTTATTTATATCAATAAGAAGTAGATGGAAATTTCGACCAACTTCTACGAATTATGTATAGCATGAATTATGGATTCTGAAGAAAAATATAACAACGAACGAACTTTATGATTAATAATCAAGTCATGAGAAAAATCCAGAGACTTTAAAAAAAATTCATCAATTCAAGTTTACTTGATTGCACAAGTACTTGGAACTGATAACCCTTGCAGTGATAACTCAACTGTTAAAAAAATATGCAGGAAATGATACATTATTAAAGACCATATTATTGTCATAGTAATATTGTGTTTAGTGTGTGTTAAAATGTCAATTAACTGAAAATTTAAAACAATTACTGTTTGTAAACAAACTATTTTTTTTTTTAAATATTTGCTAAATGAAGTACAGGTTGCAGCATGGGTTTGGATAAAATATATGCAATAGATGACATTAACTATTTTGTGCACAATTGTCAAAGCTTACATTGTTCTACATGCGTATTATTAAATATTTAGTGAAAAAAGTTAAAAGCGTAGATTCGTGCAGTAGGCGACCAAATATTGCGGCAACGCCAAAAATTATATAAAAGTCCACTAATATGCAAGATCGTCGATTAAAGGTCTGGTAAGGATATATTCATCTCAGATGAAATAGTATTTTATATGCTGGAGTTACGGATGAAAAAACTTTATTTAATATGGGTAATATTAAAAATGGATAAAAACTTTCAAAAAATGAGAATTTGTCAAACGAGTCTAAACCATTTTAACTGTAATCAAACATTTTGTCCAAAAATATGTAACAGCCAATGAAACTTGGGTTCACTATTATACTCTTGAGATAAAGCAACAATCTAAACAATGGAGGTATTGTGGTTATTCACCACCAAAGAAGTGAATGTCTGGGAAGTCAGCTGAAAAAGTTATGCCGTCAAACTTTTAAGATGCTAGGGGAGTATTACTAATTGACTATTTAGACCAAAAAAACTAGAGGACGCATGGTGTACTAAAACTTTTCCTTCTTCCCCTCGCACAATTTATGAAAAGCGTATATTTTGAAATTTTTAATAATCAATAATTAAGCAATTATTGAGTATGACAATTATACTTCAAAAACATATGTTAACCTTACTTAATTAATATGTCAAATATGAGTGTAAACAAATTGTTGCCAATACATCATCAACATATTCAATTAATATTTGCGAAATTTTAACATGTATTTTAAAATAAATACCAAATCTGTATCCTCAATTGAATCTATTGCATTTCTTACTTCAAATTAACCCCAAATGCTGGATTTATTGTCCCGTCTTGCATTAAATATTAATTTATTTTTCGAATAACATTACTCATAACTTTTCACCAATCTGAACTATCTTCCGAGGGGCACAACTAGAGCTGGTTTACAAGGTATTTAGAAAATTTTACGCCTCTAATTTCTAAATATATATATACACACATACTCACACATGCATACATACATACATACATACACACACATATATATATATACATACAGCCGGACAAAAATTTTTCTAAAAACTATATAGATCGACCGAGGGAGCCTCAAAATAGATATTTTGGTTGAAATTACAATTTTTAAATTTTAAGGTGGGACCTATACTTTTCCTTTAGAAAGGAAAAAAATAATTATGAAAATAAACCTGATTTCTATGCGTAAGAAAAAGAGGATCATTGTAAGTCCCCATACAAGTGTGGTAACAAACAATTCTAGAAAATGCTAACCGTAGGAAAATGAACTGAAGTACGATCTGTGGCAATATCCACTTTATTTGCTCTTGGCTTCTTTTGATTTCCATCTATATCTACGACTAAAAGTTTTTCTCAGAAAAAAACATTTTTTACGGAACATGAAGTAAAAGCAGCTGTCTACGACCATTTTGGAAGATTTTATGAATTGCACTTTTGTAACGGCATAATAACTTTGGACGAAGTTCATTCAACTTAACTGAGATTATTTTCAAATATAAAATATATTTTAAAAACACATTTTTTAAAGTCAACTTTTACTTAAAAATCTATTTTGATAACTGCGATTGTCTTTAACTTCAACGCTCATAACATTACATGGAGTTCAAACATCTGATCGCAAAGACCGAAATTGGAAAAATTTGTTTATAAGATAGAAGAATGAATATATAGAGATTCTTGAATAAATATTACATTTTCTGTCTTTGATCTATTTGTTTTTCAAGTATAGCAGCTTTATTCGATTTTGAAATGTTTGATCATATTTTTGATTTAATTTGCTTGCTTGACCAACAAAATTGGTTAAAGTTAAAAGATGCTAATTGGTTTATAGTTGTTTTGGTACTTATGAGTAACACGAATTTGTTACTATTGTTAAAAAAGTTGCTAGTACTGTGTGTTTGTAGATTTTTACCATAATCGTTAGGTAAACCTAGCAGAAAGTCTATTGCTAGTTGAAACAAACAAAATAATAATAAAACAAAATAAATTGGATAGACAATGATCTCAGTAAAAGTTAAATTTTTCTCCAGCTGAAGATATTTTGTTTTCTGAGAAGAGTATTGACCGACGATGCAGAAAGATGTAAAAGAATTGTTTGTACAATATATTATGTGTTTTTTTACATCGACCTTTTACAATTTGGTCCTAGACATAAGGGGTTTCCACTACTTTTGTCTTTTGAACTAGCTTTGGAAAATGGTTCTTTTTGTAGCATCTAGAAATCTTTTTTAGCCTTCCTTTTCCTCTTGTTGATTCTCTCGTCTTCCATTGGACGACATTGTTTACCTATTTTGCCACATGACTTGCACTGTACAACATTATATTAGCTAGTTAAACGCTTTATCATGTTAGCTTTGATCTCTCTCTCGCTTTCTCTCTCTTTCTCGCTCTTTTTCTCTCTCTTTCTCTCTCTGTCTCTCTTTTTTTAATTGACTCGTTTTTAATTTTATTTGTCATCGACAATATGCACAAGTATGGCCTTTTTAAATTGATTGGTATGGTGTTCTTGAGGATGTACTTAAGTTTGTCAGACGCTGCTCATGGCAGTCTTATCCGTAGTTTTGTTTATCTTCTTTAACTTAATTGCGTGACCTAGGTAAATATATTTCTTAAGTCTTTATATAGTTGCTATCTAACGAGATGTTTTTTTATTATAACGTGGATTGAGTCCAATAGTTAACGTTGAATAAATATAATATGTAGCTGAATGAAAGACGTATCGTTTTTGACATTGTAATGACGTATTTATTATTTTCCATACGTTATATTTTTGACGATTTATGAATTATCATTTTTTAAATGACTTTAATTTTTGGCCACATCATTTTCCTTTTTTATGGCTAAGAAATAGTATTGAACTTATTTGTTGAAAATATTTGTGCAGTATTATTTACATAACTACCCATTTGAAATTTTCAACTAAATTTAATTATTTGTTATTCTTTAAAATTTTGTATAAAACATGGTAAAAATATTGATGCAAGTATGTTATGAAACTAACCTGATTTCTAAGAAGTCATATCTACAATTGAAATATTTTTCAATTTCAAAAAAGGTGATGTTTAGCAAAAGTTGTTGTCCAGTTGGTACTGTAATTACCCAAACGCAATCCCTATTTATTGGATACTTATCAGGATAATGCGGACTTTTCACTACTCCACTGGTTGTATAATATCTACCGCCACAAACTAAAAAATAATGGTATACACATTTGCTATAGTATAAGATTATGCTTACCATTGCGTTCTTGAATAAAATTATATGTAAATAAAAAGCCATCTAAATTATTAGATGCATCTACTGATAATATTGCGGTAACTTTATTTGATGAACTAATTAATGTCGGGGGTAGCTTATTTCCACAAAACGTCCCCATCGAATTTCCTGGTATTGTACCATTATCAATTATCATAACTTTATCGTATGTGCAACTATAACTTTGCTCCATATTGAATCTAACCCAAGTGATTTGCACAACTGAATCTTCAGGAGCTATTATCAACCAGGTGCATTTTAAACCTTGAGTAAATGTATCTAAATTTTCCGGAGATTCTACCGATCCCAATTTTGTTTTAAGTATTCCTCCGCAGCCATTATTTTTCATAACATTGTAAACTATTTGAAAACCTTTCAGACTTGCATAGCTTACGTAGTATTTAACCCATAAGTAGTTATAAGTTGATATTATTCTTTCGGGTGCTTTATCACAATATTTTCCAACTAAAGTGGAATTTTCATTATCACCATCTCTGATCTACAGTTAAAAGTTTATCGAATTAATATTTTTTGTTTTTATTTGACGAAATTTTTAATAAAATTTTTGATAAAATTTTTAAGATACAATAAAATATATTTAACTTTTTGGTTTTAATTTTTATTATTTTGAAAATAATTTTTCTTGTTGCTATAATACAATTATAACACTTAATTACAATTACCTCTAAGTAACCGTTGCTACAATTTACGGCTCCACTGCCAAAATCAATATCAGTAACATTCAAAAATATTGTGCTTCCTTCCGGTTGTACAATTTCGTAAGTGCATTCAAGAATTTCGTTAACTTTCTGAACATTGGGGTAATTGCTGGATTGAATTGTTGCGCTGCTATCTATATATTTGCCTCCACAAACTAAAATTGTTTATAATTTTTATTAAAAGAATTTACAAATATTTTTATATTAAATTCCATACTTGTTTCATATTTAATTTTGAATCCTACATCTTCGTTAGTCCAATCAGTTTTAAAGACAACTAAAATTTCAGTTCCCATTGATATAATTGGTGATGGATTTTTGGTACCGCAATATTTTCCAATTAATGGCGAATCTATGCTTCCACCGTCATAAAACTGTAAGAATATCAATTAATATCAAACAATAGTAGAATACACACTAATATAAAATATATCAAGTGTTGATCAAAATCAAAACTTCTATAGCTAAAAATATTTTTTTTTAGATTTTACATTTTTATTAATATTATTTTGTTTGCTAACCACAAATTTCTCTGGTAAGATGAATATGTCAGGAGCGTGTCTATATTCGCCCACAAAAAATGGCGAATAATTTATCTTTCAAAATTTTAAACGCTGAAATAAGCTTGGTTTTTAATATAATAATAATAAAAATAAACACAAAATTATCTTATTACTTATGAATAAATGAAACTTTTAAATTACATAGAATCAATTATTAACTTACAGCGAGATAATCAAAATTGCAAAAATCGGACTTCTCAACTGAAATTGATTCAAAAGTAATTTTAACTTTTGAAACTCCCGATACTTTAATTTTATATTCACAAAGTGTATTTGGTGCATATTTTCCATTGGACGAAGGCGACGATATTTCTCCTTTACTTGTCGAATATATACCTCCGCATCCAGGAATACCTTAAATTAACTTATTAAATATAATACTATTTTGAATTAATCATAGCTAACCTTCAACTACAGAATATGTAATTTGAAAGCCCGGGAAGTTTCCATTTTCATTCGAATGGAAATGCGCCATTACTTCATTTCCAGGCGAAAATAATGGATCAGGATGACTTGTATTGCAATATTTAATAATTGATGCGTCATTGAGTTCTAATCCGTTTATAAACTAAAAATTAAATGGTTAATTTATCATAGTTTAATTTTAAACTTGTTTCAACAATTATACCTCTAAATAATCATTGTTGCAATCTTTATTAAAACCTATCATCATAGAAAAGAAATGAAATTGAATGCGTTTGCCTAGTGGTGCGATAAATTTCCAATAACAATCTCTGAAAATATATTGGTATTTACAATATCATTCAAAGTTTTGATACGCACCTATTGTTTGGGTAATTTCCTGGAGCACCTGGTGATTTAAATGATCCATGCGATTTTACATCTACTTGTCCACCGCAAACTATGGAAATATTAATTAAAATTACAGTAGCTTGTTGATTCAAATGTTGTAGAAATGAAAACAAAAACTTTTTAATTTTAAGAATCTGGTAAATGCTCAGGGTAATAAGGAGTTTTAATAGAGCTACTTTTAGGTTTTGCAAACACTTATGTTCAACACATGGATTGTCATAATTAGTGCCCTAAATTCTAGAATTTCTGGCTCTTCTTACGAAACTTAAAATAAATTTTGAAAAAAACCATTTTGTATATCTAATTGTTCTTACTGTTTGTGGTTTTTGCAAATCGTATTTTTTTGCCGCTTTTATGTTGATCGTCCATAAGATTAGGTCAAATTAGCTTGCTTTGCAATTTTGATGTTGTTTGAGTCTTGGAAATATTTTGAACCAATCGACCCATATTATCTTCTGATGACTTTAAAATGCGATGATTCATATATTGATGCAAGAAAATATGAAGTTAACGGCTTGTTTTTAGTAGTATAAAAGGATATATGTAAATTTTCTGTATGTTCCTTCAACACAAGCAATCAACCAATTTATTTTTCTCTTGCATTAACTCTAGAGTCTTACTCTAGACGCGTTTACTATTACTGGTTTTGAAAGAAATCTTGGTAATATTTGTAAGACACTCCAAACGGTGTAAGTTTGCCTAAGTATTTGAAAAACAAATTGCGAAACAATTCAAACCAACAAATTTCGAACCCAATTATGCAATTTTTTCAAATTCTGCAATTTTTCTTATTTTAAATTATTTTGAGATGTTCAAAAATTTTTTATAATACCTAAACATTTTTTTAACAATATGCGACATTGATAATATTTTAGACGATCTTTATTGCTACTAAATAGTTGTTAAGTACGACCAATATTTGGTTAGGCTAGTAAAGGGCTTCCGATTGGTCTTACGAAATTTACAGTTTTTCAGACTAGTAAATTACAGCCCGCGGGCCGCATGCGGTCCTTCAAGGCATTTTGTGCGGCCCGCTAGCAACAAATATATTAATATAAATTACGCCTATTCAAAAAAATGGTCATTACAATAAATATGGAGCTGAATTATTTATTCGGATAACTCAAAAAAATGTCATCAACAATAAATATGGAGACAAAATCTTTTTGTTCAAATTTTTTTTTTCTATGTGTTAAAAAGTTTGCCCACTCATAGACTAGATTACTGGAAAATTATTTTGAAACAAAACCTACTTACTTGGATCAGTGCTATTCCAGGAGAAATTGATTGTGGGAATGTTTGTATTAAAATCCGATCTATACCAAATGTAAACAGTATGACTAGTCGTAGTAAAATTTCCTGCTATTGACTTGTTTCCACAAAATCTTCCAATTAGATTGGAAGCGGTAGTACTACCATCATTTATCTATTTAAAAAATATAATTAAATTTGCAAAAAAATATACAATAAATACTTACCTGAACCCAAGTACGTGCGCAATTTTCAAAGTTTGTTAAATTATAATTAATTGACAAGACCTTGTCTGAATCTGTTTCAACAACCCAAGCACAACTCATTTTTCTTCCAGTTAGTCTATTCAATGGAAAGCTTACATTTCCGGGCAACGACGAAATTATGCGGCGACCACATGATTCAGCTTCATCTTGACAATTGAGGCCAGTGTAAGTTGAAGGACAAACACATTTATAGGAAAAAAATAATTTAACACAACGGCCTCCATTTTGACAAGGGTTTGAATCGCATGCACTTTTTCTTATTTCACAATTGGTTCCTGTAAATCTTGCAAAGCAACTACATACGTAGCTATCACCACCTACTGTTTTAGAACAGAGCCCGTGTATGCAAGGGCTAGGAATACAAGGATCGTTGCCTTTAGTGCAACCATTTACACCAACACCTGTACCTACATATCCAACAGGGCATGTACATTCTACGTAGCTTGAACTTATTCCTAAAAGTATATTTGTTATATTATCATATTTTTCTGTAAAAAATATTTACTTGGATTATCTCTGCATTGAGCAGAGTGATGACATCCACCATTATTAACTCCACACACTCCACCTTGATAGGTGCATGTGATTCCATTACCTATATATCCTGGTGGGCATGATCCGCATGTTTTTGATCCCTAAAACTTATCGTGTTAGAGGTTTTATAGTTATCTGTTAATACTTATATAGTAGCTTTAGCTAAAACTAGTAGGGAAAGAAGTTTTAATGGTTCGTTCTTTACGGTGATAGCAACTGATCAAACAAGTAGGAGTATTTGCCATGCGTTATCGCATATTTAAAAATTGCTTCCTTCTGATTACGTTATTGGATGTTTTCAAGGGACCAACAGGTTTACTAGATAATGTCCAAGAACTATTTGACGGAAGATAATAACGCTCAATTTTCCATAGCCGAAAAGGACGTTTGTAGAAGAATATTGAGAAATGTTAATCAGACTATTGCTTAATGCTTATGGGATTTTGACTCCAAGCTATATTAGCGTATCAACTAGTAAGATATCAGATGTGCATTTGAAAAATAGTTATTGTTTTTATTAAAAAAAATAGAACATCGATTTCTTAACCAAAGAATTTATCTTTTTCATGTTTGCTACTTACAGGAGTATTGATGCATTGTACCATAGGATTAATGCTGCAGCCTCCATTGAATATTGCACATTCATCGATATCACTACAATAGAAACCATTACCAGAATATCCTAAAATATATTGATTGTAACATTTTTAATTTTATTTTGCAAGTCATACCATTGGGGCAGTTTGCGCAATGAAAAGTTCCTGGTAAATTAATACATTTTACTGAAGGATTTATTGAGCAAGGTGGTTTATATGATTCACATTCATTCACATCAACTGTGCAAGCCGGTTTACTACCGTCAGTCGTCCAACCCTATTGAAATAAAAATTAAATGTTAAATTATAAAAAATAAATAAATTGGTTGTGACCTGATCACAAATGCATTTAAATCCTACTCCTATAGATTGAGAAACGCATGTTCCATGGCCACACATTTCTATACCAGAACTGCAATCTTGTAAACGTTTGGTGCAATGAATTCCATACCAACCGTCAGTGCATACACATCTGGAATTGATTATTGAATTAATTAAATGTTCCAAAATAAAATTTATTACAATACTCATAAGATCCCGGTTTGTTGATACATCTGGCTCCATTTTGACAACCCAGCTCAGTTCCAGAATACCAAGAACATTCATTGACGTCTTCATCACAACGTAGTCCCTAAAAATTTAATTTGTAACATTCTATATAGATTTTTTATACACATATGTAGTTGGCACTCCGATGTTGCAATTATGTAACAAAAACTATTGCTTAATTTTGCGTAACTTATGCCCAGTTTTTTCCATTTTGTTTTGACCAAGCCTAATTAACCCACCAGTTAATAGTTGAATTTCTATGAGCAAGTTCGAAGAACTTACATGTACCATCATTTTGCCCAAGTTTTGCTCAAGCAAAATAAAAATGTTGCCCACGAATACGAAAGTCAGAATATGGCAACTATGATTTCAAGCAAAAAATGAAACAAAAATCAAGAAATTTCAAATAAATTAGCACTTCTAAATACTTATTGTTTTGCCCAGTCTTACTGAAACAATATAAATAAATGCTCCGCCCACAAATCAGAATGAGTGTGTCAAAATTTAAAAATTTGCGGAGGAATTTCAGACTGACTTCCACTGACTAGTTTACAGAAAATAAATATTGCGCAATTTTGCTCAAGTCATTGAAATCTTTGTGCCATTTTGTAACTCTTGTATTTGTAGGCATTTTTTTTTTGGTTTGGCAAAACTGGGTAAAACTTGTGCAAAATTATGGTACATGTTTTTTCTTCGGACTTGCTTATGGGGGTGCCACACCATAGATAGTTGACTATTGACTCGACGGTTAATTGAGCTTGGGTAAAACAAAATTACTATTGGGGAAAACTGGGAATAACTTGGGCAAAATTATGCAATAGTTTTGTTTTAAAATTTCAACATGGGGGTGCCAACTTCACACAGGTATTTTTTTATATCTCATAGAACATTGAAAATGTTTTAAAAAATTTAAATATCTTGAAAATTGAAATAGAATTTTTTTTAATTTTTGAAATGTATCACCTTGTTTCAATACTTTCAGCAACATTTTTTGATAATGTAAAGATTTGTAAATATTTTTCCAAAAATTTATTGACATATTGCTATGTTTCTAGAAATTTTGAAACATTTTATTACATTTTATGAACTATTTCATAATTTCTAAA
>JARJEC010000111.1:0-19113 GCA_030264575.1 Tachinus sp. AB-2021 | reverse complement strand
TTTCCTAAAATGGCAATGGGCAGGACACGTGGCCAGACATACAGAAAACTGGAGCGGGTATATCACCAGATGGAGACCTTGCGAAGAGAGGAGAAGTGTTGGAAGACCAAAGCAATGATGGTACGAGGAGATAAAGAAGGTCGCAGGCTTAAATTGGTATCGAGTTGCGCAAAACCGAAGACAATGGTCAAATTTGAAAGAGGTCGATATCCAAAGGATAGAAAACGGTTAAGAGAGAAGAATGTATAGAGTATCTGTGTTGTTAGTGCATGTCAATGTTAAAGCTTATTTTAAACAAACTGTATCACGTTACTGTATGATAAAAAAATTATAATATGTTACTTATATTAATAGACTTTTTAGTTTCTTTTATTTATATGTATATTGAGGTTGTGTCATTTACAATTTTAGTTAAATACGTTTATATACATTGATACATAAGTTCTTATATTATTAAATGCAATGTGAAGCAACTTTATCATTACGTTTAATGTTGTTACTGTCATAAAATTTGTAGTATTTATGTCTATAATTGATTTTTTATTTTTATTGTTATAGATAGCATCGCCACAGAGTTGATGACAAACACTGTTGATTGTGACTTGTGACAACAATTTCTTTATTTTAAAATATAAATTTATTTTGACACTACCTATTTTTATTTTATTCCATTAAAAATACCCATAAAAAATTTTGCAGATTATTTAAATGCTAATTTTGCGTAAGATTTCATGTTTTGTTGAAAAAAAATTGAAATCTTACGTTTATTTTAAGGAAATTTGAAATCGTAAATTAATGTACTGTCTTTACGTAAATTTTTATATTGTATTTTATGTTTCATTGGCGCAAATAAAATCTAACCAACTACTTAAATATAACGTTTCATAAAACGTTTAATAGTTCAATTTTTAAGTTTAAGTTTAATTTCATAGTTTACGTTTCAAAACGTAAATAAAACATAATAACAAGTATGCGTATGCAAGTGCTTGAAAATATTAATTTTTACTTATTCTTTGTTAGAAGAAAAATAATTTTAAGCTTTTATTATTATACCTGTTGAGTGAAAGGTAGAAGATTTTTTTTGTGGGACTTTTTTCCAGTTTTTGTAATTGAAAATTAAATCGATTAAAATAATAATTTTGTTACGGGTAAGCTGTTCCTAAAATTAAAATGAATGTTAAGGAAAACTACCAACTGTTTTTAATCCATTGAGTTCAAATAATATTATTGTCTCGTTTCAATATTATGAGGTAGTAGAATTTGACTTCTTCTCTGTTGGCAACTTGTAAATTGTATCAATTTGGTAATGTCTATATATAACTTAATACGGACAATTACAAAGTTTTCAAATGCAAGATTTATTTGTTTCTGTTAATATTAAAATATTTTTAAAATACCAGATAAAATCTCTAAGTAAAATAAAGTTCTTTTTTTGTTGTATCTTGTCTGAACTGGTACATTTTGTTGGTATTGCTTAAAACCACAAATGATATTTGTTTTGATATAAGTTTTCTAAGACATTGTTGTCGGACTTCATGACAGGTTACCGCATTTAAAGATCTTTTTTTGTAGAATTGCGTCGCGACAAGAGTGGTTAAAGAAAAAAATACCTGGACACAGATCATAGAAACGTGAAACTGGTACACAGAAATACTATCTGGTACACAGATAGAGCCAAAAACCAAAATTGCACCGAAATTGGAATATATGTAGGCAAACATCGAGGAAGTCGATTACGCTATTCCTAGGCAAATATGCATCTGCTTGCTAATCGGAAGTGGCCACCATTGATTGGTGTGCAAGAAAAAACAAACCGATTAGCATCATGTCTGACAACAAAGCAACATTGCAGGCGTTACGATTGCCAGTTATAAAATCTAAACTGGTCTTGGATTGCATTGACAGTTTGGAAACACTGGCCGAAAACAACAGTAAGCCAGTACGCCTGCTTTGGTCACCAAAAAACCAAAGCACAGAAGGGAACTTTAATGTCGACTTACTAGCCAAAAAGAAACTGGTACATTTATTGGACCAGAAACCATTTATGAGATCCGTTATGAAACCCAAAAAAATCGAATCAGGTTTGCAAAGGAACAGAATAACCTAAGTAAAAGTTGTCAAGGAATGAATGACATAAAATTCTTTCCTTCTGTACAATACGATGAATTACTCAAGATTATTCCTAACGAAGCCAACATAAAATACTCTGAAAGAAGTATATATGAATAGAATCATAATTCCAAAGGTTTACAGGACTGATTACACTGTGCTCTGAACAAGTATATATTTCGTATACAAGAAGATCCACTATGAGGCGGATGCTTGGAAGGCAAAGAGATTCCGCAGCATCTGCTACGCAAATGTGACTTGTTTGGCTCACTTTGCCAAGTATATGCTAATTCATGAATAGGTGAAAACAAGCTCTTGATACAAGCTCTTGGACTTCATTAGAAACTTTTTAAAGGTGTATGATTTTAAAGGTGCATGACAAGACCTCCAGGTGCGCAGTAAAGGGACGTTTGACATCCATTACAGGAAACAACAAAGTTATATTAAATGAATAACGTCTTTGTATTGATTGCAAAAAAATGCGTTAAATAAATACGACTTGTGCCATATAACTAGCAAAAATCTAAACTTGTTATTATTTTGATTTTACGACCTTTGGATACAAAAATTAAATTTGTTTATCCATATTGAAGAAATGTATAAGTGGATGAATCCAAATATTTTTAAATATCATACGGAATTATGTTGCAAAATATAGTTTTAATAGAATTTTATTTCAGAAAATAAAGTAATTTACGATATTTAAAAATAAATAATTAATAAAGACCTGGATCTTTTGTCGAAAACTTAAGTATAAATATTTGGCTAAAATTTAAGTCTCGATATTAGTCAATGCACAAAATGATTTTAAAGAAAATAAATTATATCTAGTTTAGAGTTGCATTGAGAAATTTGATATTATATTTTGATAAATTTATGAGGCCAAATTACCAAACGGTGCGAATAAACTATACAGTATTACCAATCATGTTGTTTGTTTTGAAAAATATAACACAATATTTATAAATATTTATAAATAATAATATTAACTGCCTTTTTTAAATAATAATAATAACATATTAGCGTTTTAAAAATTAAAATAATTTTCTAATAGATTTGATTGTGTTTATACTGAAAAACATATAAATTGCACACCAAGCAGAAATGAGAGTTATTAAATTAAATTTTTCAGATTTCTACTTTTTTAAATAGCAACTTTACATTAAAATTTGAAGAAATATAAGATTAACAAACGATTTTTTAAAAAAATCTCTGATGCACTTTCAAGTTCCACACAAAACACTTTTTCGCCTCGATAATTCAACTTTTATGTCACTGCAATTTTAACCTTCTTTGGAAATTCCGCCAACTAATAAATATTTTTACTTAATTTTATAGGAAGACACGCAGCAATTATATTATATTAGTTTATATCCACGTTAAAATGATATTATAGATGGATTAAAAGCTAGAAAAACAAGGTTTACAATACAATTATTTGGTTTGTACTTTGATGGCGTTTAAGAAAAAGCGGTTACGATTTTTTAGGAACGGAGTATGAGCAATACTAAAACACTTACAAAGAAAGAAAATTGAACAAAATTAATAGACGTAATAATTAGTTTACCTTGATATACCTACGTATTGTATTTAGTGTGGTATGTCGTTTACTTTACTTTTAAAATCCGCTTTCCTTTTCCTTAATCTTTAATTTTTGTTCTATTCTCGTTCAATTTAGCATCAGCCTAAAATCTTTTATGAGATAGATATAAAATAACTGACGTCATCCGCAATAATTTGTAAATTATTTACAAAAATCATGTACAATGAAGCTTTTAAAAATGTTGAATGATAATCATTTTATATAAAAAATTACCTTGATTCTAAATGATTTAATATTGCTCTATCTAATTTGCTGTTTCAACGAAACATTATCGTTAATTGGTTTTTATTTTCATATATTTAAAAAAAATAATGAAGTAGCTAAATCTTAGGTGTTCTATGTTTGCATGTTTATTATTCAAAAGATTTATTGTATAAAGCTGATTTTTTCAATAAAAAATTATTCTTATCTTATTATCATAAATAATTTTCAGTATTATTCAAATTTGTTTTACTTGATTGAATTTTTTTTGGATGATTTTTATATATATATATATATATATATATATATATATATAAATGATAGTAATTTATATTTTAATTACTTACAAAAGTAATTAAAATTAATTTGGTCGACAATTAAATTATTTTGTCGAATCATCAAATCTATACAAAATGTTAAATGAGCCTTTGGAATGCGTATTGTTCGGTGACGTGTTTGTCCAGAAGAAAACAGAAAAGTAAAAGGATCGAGGAACGATAGGAGAGTTATACAGCGATCGTTCCTGCTTTTTTAACGGCGGCGTTTAGAGGGGCAGGGGCTAGTATGGGGCGTCTATGGCGCCCGAAATGGGCAGCGGGGATTAATTTAGATTGATCAGAGTCGGTTCGGACACAAGGAATTGATTAGGCAATCTGTTTTAGCGTGTCCAGTCGAGTGGTCCGTGTCCGGTACACTCCCTGTTCAAATTCCAGACGCTCTCGACGATAAATTAGTTTCAAATTTAATTAAATGGTTCCTGAAAGTCCGAACTGGAGCGTTATTTGATCGCTCTTACATCTTTTAAACAAATCAATTACGACGCTTTCATCTCATGAACCTCTTCTACAGAACTTTAACCCTTTTATTAATTACATACACTTGACGCATTGTTGTGTCTATATTAAACAGGCGTTCAAACAAATTAATATCAAAGATTTTATTCAATAAATTCAGTAATAATTCGTGTGCCCGGCGCATCCACCAACACAGCTTTATTAGTAAAGTGTTCGTATAATCAAATATGTTTATATTTTGTATGGTACCATTCTACAGCAAAACACATGGAAATAAATCCAAAGTGAGTGGTTATGCGTTATGTCCTTTTTGCAAACAGTATCGGTTATTATATTTCTTGGTTTATTTTATGGAATTTTCATCTGTTGTTTTGGTCCATTTTTAATAATTCTCTTATATTATTTTGAAAATAAAAGACTTTATTATTTATTAGAAACCAAATTTTGTTAGAAAATATTGTAGATACAAATTGTTTTTAAACTTTTTTATTTAATCTTTTAAATACATTCTGTTCATTCATTTTAGTCTAATGTATCGCCTCATCTCTAATCTTTTTAATTTTTAAATATACTATAAATAGAGATTTATATGCTGTATGATTTTTACCAATGTTATATGCATATCAATTTTAACTGTATATCTCCACGAATCATAAGAAAATAAAGCTTATGGCACCTTCTTATTTTGGCTTATTTTTCCGATTTTCGGGTTTTATGCATATTTAGTGCATATTTAAGAATTTTTATTTATTTTATCTTAATTTTTATGTATCTTTAATGCTTATTTTAAGTAGTTTTGGCTATTTTGGCATTTTGTGCATATTTGATGCTTATTGTAAGCAATATTTTTCTGGTAGATTTGAAAGATATTATTCACCACTTTAAACCAAGTGCGTAAAAAATATAGAAAAATAAGCAAACTTCTTTTATAAAATGATTTTTGATATTGGAAGAAATTGATAATGTTATAAATGAAAAAATATCGGATGAAATCATTAATATTGATGAATCATTGATTTCAAAGATTAAAAACGCACCAATAACATCCGTAGATCTGTTGAATGAAGCTTTTCGGCATATAAGAACTTATGGCCTTTTTAGTTGAAAATTTGGTCTTTATTACATAGTTATTAGTTTTTAGCTTAGAATATATACTAATTTATAAATACTGAATTTCATTAAATTTGGCTTTTATAAATATACATAAATTCTCCCACCGTAATTAACAATATGCACAATTTATCTGTATATAAATTCAAAACATAAAAATTATTAATAATATTATATTGACTAATTAAGTTGATATTTTATATTTATTATTGTTACCTTTATTATCCATATATAATAGGTTTATCTCCACCAACATAATATATTTTTCTAATATCAAATGTGGTTTACCAATAAATTTAATTATTGCAATTTGATTGGTTTCTATGTATTACATAAGAAAGAATATAGGAGTTTTATATACAATAAAACGTTTGGTTATTAAACTTTTCTCGTTATAAAAAGGTCGTTGTCTCCGAACAAAAAAGAGGAAAGAAATTAGAAATCACACTCGACTAAATAATTTGGCACGGGATGGTAGCCCGTAAAAAAGCTCCATATATACGCGGGTGTGATGTTTAAGGGGTGGAGGGTCGGCCAGTTTACGATCTACTCGGACCCCAGGGATGAATGAGGAGCTATAGGGATAGACTACGAATTGCTGGGACATTTTTGCTTAGTTTTTTTGCGCGAGGGTCGAAATAATATGTTGCTGCACCTTTACGCTGGCCACGTATAATAATAAGGGGTGTCTGTAATAGAACGCATGCGAATCCACACTCAATGTGTAGAAAAAACCATTAAGAGGGAATGGATGGTTTTTTGGATTATCGTTATGGAAAGATATCGCATTTCGGTTATAATGAGCTCTATATAGCCTAGGCATTTTTTTATTTGAAATGCGTCATAGATTACAAGTTCGTATTAGAAATTGAGTGGAAATTTTTATGGGAAGCGTAAAACACTAAAACTGCCGAGATAAAATGTTTCAGCACAATAAGCTTTTTTTCCTTTTCAGATTCTAATTACTAATATAAATCAACTTTAATAATCAATGCGTATATAGTTACAAATATTTGTTTTAATATTAATTTAATTAATTTTTATAGTAGCTTAAGTACAGATTTGATTAGATTTATTTTAATCAGCCTCATTGCGATGACATGAAATGAACAATAATAAAGGTTCATTTTGTTCTTTATTACAACTTTTTTCTAATTTAATTAATTACTAGTTTTGACACGCACGACATGAATCAAATCATTTATGATCATAATGTTATGTTGATAATGGCGTATAAACAAAACTGGTAAATAATAAAATTCAAAAAAGTTGCAGGGAGAAGAAAAAAAGAATCTTAGATTTATTTTAATTTAATTTATTTTTTCAAACTAAAAAAACAAACAACATTTATAAACATCTCTCATGTATTGATTGGCTTTTGTTACTTAATGACCCTTTGGATATAAATATACTGCCATATTTATAGATACTCAGTGGGATACAATAAAAACTTTTAATCAAATATATCCACAGAGGACTAACATAATCTTGTATCGTAGCATGTGTCGTTTCATTACTAATATAGTATTTTTTTAATATTTCGAGATTGAGTTCCATAAGGGGATGACTAAAGCACGCTTGGTGCGGATGTTAGGTTTTTTATCCAGTAATAGATGCGGAATGCGTTTTCTTTTCCGCAGATAAAGTAATGGATTATATGAGTAATGGCCTTATTGTATTAGATTGCTTATTTCTAAGAAAAGTTTTATTAGAGAGAAATGAAATATTATGTAATATGTTTTATAAAAAGGGAAATATGTTTGCATTAAGTATATGTGAATTTTCTCGTCAGGTGTGAATGTGGGTTTTAATAATATCAGATTTCTTTGAAATTGATATGTGTGTATATAATTGAGTGACAAAAATTAGTTTTCTCACTACATACTGATTGAATTGGATAATTATGTTGACAAACATTACAATAAAGTATATTAATACTAATATGTGAGTCGGTTATTTTCAAAACTCTCTAAAAATGTAGTAGTGGTATACTTATGTAAAACAAGTTGAAATAGTGGTACCACTATCCCATTTTCTAGAAAAATTATGATTTATGGGGTTTTTGAAATAGCCGACTCATGTATACGGTTAACGTTTATATCTCTCGTACGTTATAAAATGCCGAAATTGTGACGCTTCAGTCGCCTACGACTCTATAAGCTAGTACGCCCTATGAAAACCCATCCAAAAATATACATTGACTATAGCATTAATAACTCTTTCAAATAGTTCTATTGTAAACCAATATCTATTAACAATAGACTCAAAGAAACAAAACAATATAAATATTTTTTATTAAAATTTAACAATAAATTGGATCATATCGAAGAAATGAAGCGTTGAATAGCAATAGCATCAACTCTTATGAAAATGAAGTACACTTTCTATACCCATGATTTTAAAGTTGAGTTAAAAGTTAAAATTCTTAAGCATCTTTCTTGAGGGCATTCCAAATTGATTGGGACTACATCAGTCCAATAGATTAAACAAAAAATGATACTCAATAATACTTAATACGCCTATTTAGCTGGATGAAATGTCCATGAATGCTAAGCTTTAAGTGCTACATAGTCAAAGTCTTTGAGATGTTGGTTTAAAGATATTGAAAGTTTATGTGGAACACCCAATGAAAACGAAAAGATCCCTCATAGATTAAATAAAAATACTAACTGGAGAAGTCTATCAAAAGCCGGCAGAAAAAAATAATTTGAATACATTATGTGGCACTAGGAATTTATTTATACAAAAAAAAGATAATGAGAATAATATTATGACAAAAAAAAAGTATGTGGTATGATAAATCAGTGGCCAGCATTATTGTCAACGATCAGATTACTCAACATTTATCAGTCGTAGTTTTGTGAGAGATGTCAAAACATTGTTATGTTTATGTGAAAGGTTTGTAAAAACATCCAGCATAATTCTAACGCATTAATAAAATATATTGTATGGTAATTTTAAAACAGGGAGCGTACGTTTTAACAAAGCAACTATTGTATTTTATAATAATCTTTTTCCCAATCAATTCTTAAGAGAAATATATCAATAGTTAGTTTTTCATTTTATTTGATATTTATTAATATAATAAATTAATTGTGTTACGGAAGTAGTTTAGGTTATTTTGGTATGATATATTTTGAAACAACAAAACACGATGTTTGTATTAATTAGAAAATTACAGCCATGTCAACCTAGCTATGCTTTTTGCGCATACACTATACTTGTTTTGAGCAATAAACCTTTCTCGATGTATGTGTTTTAATCATTAAACTCCTTCCATAGGTTGGGTTCACTGCAACCAGAATCTCAAATCAAAACAAATTTTGTCTAAGTAAAGTTTGGGAAAAAGTTAATTGAGTAAGTTAAAGATTAAATTTATAAAAGAAACTATACATTCCATGATTTAAGAAAATTGTTTCTATAACTTAAACATTAGTTTCTGCTTCTCAACGATTTGAGCAATTTTGTGCAAATATGGACTAGAAGTTATTATATTAGCAGAAACATTATTTTTATTTTAGAACATTTTGCAGTTGACAATTTTATTGTAACATTTTTAGTCATTTGCAAGACGTAATAAAAAAATTAAAGAAATTTTAAATCAAGTATTAACAAAACCCATGTGACGACGATTGCTAATTGACTCTTTTGTTAAGGTGATTATCACAGAATAAAACAAAAATAGAGTAACAACAGCGTTGCACCGCAAACAAAAAAAAATATATTTAAAATTTGTATATCAAATTTAATTTTGAGAGAAAATCATGTAAAATGTCTAATTTTTTTTGAAAAATCTGCATATTTTCTATAGGCATTAAAGAACTTTTGTTTTTATGTTGGAAATAACAAATGTAAATTGAAAGATAACGCTTATAGATTAGTTCTTAGATTTAGATTATATTTTTACGATTTAAATATCACATATAAGTGGCTAAAGTTTTGTAAAAAAGTAAAGATTTGTTTAATTTGCATTTAAGAAAGAAAGAAATAAGTAAAGATTCGAATTTTCACAAATTGCAACGTTACAGAATTATATTTTGACATTTTGTACTGAAGAAGATCGAGCTCTTGCGACATGTTCTAATATTTTCTTAGCAATTTCAAAATGTTTCAAATATTAACCTGAATCATTTTTTTATTAACATTTTGAAAATATTTATTGATGACATTTATTGACTTTTGCTTCATTTCAAGATTTTTTAACTATTTGAAATAATGTAAACATTTTACAAAAATTTACAACGTTTTTCTACATTTGCAGAATTTATAACCACAATTTTGTTTAATTTAACTGTATTTTCTCAATGTTTGTCAACATTTCGCTAGAACAATTTTACAATATTTTGTATTTCTTTGTATATTGCACATTCCGGGACAATTTTCAATTTGTTTGAATGTAATTGTCGAAAACAGACAAGACAAATATTTTTATATAATATTTTAAATATTTTTCGTATATTTTTAAGAATTTTCAATATTTTATATTTTAGAAGTTTTTTTAATTTGTATCATTCTTTAAAACAATACCTATTAGGATCTTAAAAATATTTTGCAAGATTTTTTGAGGTTTAACGCACATTTTAAAAGAGATACAACATTTGAGTCATTTCAATATTTTTTTGTATCTACAGCTAATGACATTTTGAATTTTTTTTACCAACAATTTCTAAATGTTTTGCAGCATTTTATAAACATTTTACAACATGCTTTTTTATGCCAGTTTTTGTAGATGTATGAAGTGTAGATGCAAAACGAGCAATTTTCATTTTAGCATAATACCAAAAAAATATTTTTTAACTACAGCGACATTTCGATATTTAGCCAAATAAGTTTCTACATCATCACAATTATCTTGAAGAGCATTAATCTTGTTTTTATTAATATGGACAATTTTGTAAGTATACTTTATATATATATATATATATATATATATATATATATATACAGGTTGTTTTTAAGCATAGAACTATTAAATATTTATAGAATAAAGCATTCAAGAAAAGCGTTTCACTTTGAATGGTAAAAGATGGTAAATTTAAAAATCTTAAATATGAATCTTTATTTTCATTGCAGAATTAGTGCACCAAAGAAAAATCAATTTTATTTGGCAAATTTATCTCGAATCACAATGTATGACGCTTATATATTAAAAATATAACACATTTGAAATATAATTTCACAAAATTATGTAGATGTAGATATTAATCAAATTAGTTACTTTTTATGACAAGAAAAACAATTAAACATTATTTTGTTATTATTAACAAAAATTATTACCAATACAAATATTTAAAAAAGTAAATCTTTGACACAATTATTTTAAAATTTGTTTTGCATCATCAAATGCTTTATTTATTAATTAGCTAATACTTTTGAAAATGTATGTGTTTTCATAGCATAACAGATTTGTTTAGCTCATTCCATAAATTAAGTTTACAAATTATTACAAATAAACATATGGTTCATATTTATATTTAGACAAAAATTTTAAATAAATATAAAAATAAGTATAAAAAATTACTTTAGATATCGCTTCAATGAACTTTATTTCAGTTTGTAATAATTATTTTTTGTTGAGAACTAACTAATTCAATTCCACGTCCTATAAACGTTTCCCAAACGCTTTTTTTCTCCACCCTAAATAACACACGATGCCGCATTATTGATCGTATATTTAAAAAGATTCCTATTAATAAAATAAAAGAAAATTTTGCTTCCCTTCTAAAAAAATGCTGCCGGAGGCAGTCTCTTTGACGCTCCAGTGCACTGTATGGCTCTAAAGACCAGACTATCTTCTACTCTTTAGGTCGATAAAGTTTTTCATGAAATGTTGCATTTATTTTTATATTTAGTAAATTGCAAAATTATTTAAATTGCAATTTTATACTGTAACAGTGAGTGTTTGCTCTATATATTTACAAATATGTATTACACGAAGAGTATACATTGTTGACGCTTAAGGGTTGCTTAAATTTTAAATAATAAATAGTACATATTAATTAAGTTTTTGTAATTAACCAATAATTATTTTTAATATCTTTTTTGTACATCTGCGCCAAGCAATATTCAGTAATGATTACTTTCCGCACACACATATACACACATTAATCGATCTCTCTCGTACGACCATATATGTTCTATATTTCTCCCCTTCTTCCTCTCATGTGTTTTATATATTACCCTGGTGGGGGGTCAATTGCTAAAAAACCTTTTTTCGTCTTTCATACAAAATTCAAGCCATTTCTCTCGATTATTGCTACGCCGTGCGAACTAAATTTCGACACACGTCCGCATAGGGGTTGTTTTTATCAACAGACAGCGCTTTTTTCATAATAAAAAATATTACGTAACACACAGAAATCTAATCAACATATAAATTAAAAAATTAAAATGAACATTTTAAATATGCAACTTTAATGAGATCGCGCAATTTTCAAGTTTGTCTAATTATATTAAATATATTTTGTATTATGTATTATTATGTATTATTTCTTATAGTGGAAACAGTACTAATATAACTTATGATTTTTTGACATTTGCTACTTGCAGGTGAACAGACTACAATTAAATGAAATGAAATACATGATACATCTAGGGATAATAAATTAATTTAATTTAAAATAATAATAAATTATAATATTATGTTAAGTTATTTTCTGTTAACTTGCTATTTATTAATGATGGCCCATTCTTGGCGCAGTATTTTACATTTAACAATATGCATTATGTAAATGAATTTATGCAAAAATACTTTTAGTTGATCAAAAATGATGCGGTTAATAATACATAATGGAATTATTTTAATTATACGTAAAATGTAATTGCTATTTGCAAAAATGAAAAAAATGTATAAATAAGTAAATTTAATTTGGTGTCAATAATAGATATTTATGTAAAAATGGTTAGTAATACATGTTAAATAAATAACAGTAAATGTTTGTGTCTTGCAGTTGAATATTTTTATGTATTTTTGCAATTTTCAATTATAATTTATAGGAAACTCTAATTGAATTTATGGTATTGCGTATGTTTGCATTAAATATTGGAAAACATTTCCTCGTTTTCGATGCGAGAAAGCTCTCCCTCATTTTGTTTTCTTAACTAAGCCAAACAGAGAGAAGGAAATAAGGGTGGAGAGAACAGAATGCGACCGCAGCACGATGTCCATACTTGACTCGAACGGTCTTCTTGTTTCGCCCGCCTTGTATTAGACAAGCTTAATTCTTCTACAAAACAAAGCCTCGGTAGATACATTTCTACCCCAGATTATGCCGTTATATATATATATATATATATATATATATATATATATATATATATATATTTCCCCGCAAAGAAAGCGTGTGTAGATATAATATATAGCGGTTGTCACGTGCATTATTTATATTACTCCCTTATTCTCTACGAGGATTGCCATCTTAATGACATTGTTAAGTTTTTTTCTTGTTATAGAATCTTTTATTTTTTCCGGCCCTTCTTTTTATTGTAATGCCGGTGAGCAATTGTTTTCTTTTCTTTCATTTTTTTAATCTGGATAATATATTAGATTCGTTTGCCAGGAATAAGCGTTATAAATATTTCAGCAATTTAATGGTAAAATAAATATTATAATACTGTTATCTTATTTTAAAGTTTTGAGTTCTGATGTATATTTTTTATTAGTTAGTAGTAACTTTTTATATAATAATATTTTATGTTCTATGTTTGAATGAATTTAATTATTATCTATTAATATATTACAGTTTTCTTGCCCAATTATTAAGCATCATCTGTCTTAATTATAGGGGGCTAAACTAAATGCCCATCAATCACACCCCTTTATAAATTAATATTAATAAAATCGGTCAAATTAATCTATATTTTTTTAATATGGGTGCTTAGAATATGAATGCAGATATAAGGACTCTAATGAACGTAATGCGACTGCTATTCAAAGTGGTAATATTTGTTTTTTAGTACTGATTATTAGTATTTAATTAACTGTTTATTTACGTAGTATGAATTAATAGTTATTTAATAAACGAGAGTGTTAATGACAGAAAATTAATCAAATCTAAGATTAATAATAATAAAAAGTGTATAATTCTTATGAAAATTAATGTAAGAAAAAACGTAAACGCCTTTGATATTTTATAAAGACTTAGAGATTAAAACTATTACGAAAAACATGAGAGTTTTTGGGTACTAAACATGCTCTGATAGATCCCGGCGGCGTGAGTAAAAATGTGTAACCCATAAAAACAACCTTCTAGTAACTACTGAGGTAGTGACCGAATGGCAAAAAATGAAGAACGTTATAAAAAAATTATAAAATCTTGTAAAAATCGTGAGAAAATTGGAATAAGACTGTTGAGTGACTTGAAAATAAATTAGGATAAGTTAGGTTACATTGGGTTAGGTTGCGTTTTTTTTTATTGCCACTTTTTTATTTATTTTTGAACAATTCCCATTATCTTACGATTTTCTTGCAATTTTTATATAATTAAATACTCATTTGTTTATTAGTTTATGATAATTTTTGCAAGTTCCAAGATTAACTTCAATGTTATAACGAATCTCGTGCGGTTTTCATGTTTGTTTTTAAATATTTTTAAATCATTTTATTTTCTTTTTTAGTTTTTATGCAAGTTTTATATGCTCATATTCTTTTTAAACTAATCACAAAAACTAACGCAATAATCACAAAAAATTTCTTCCTTCGGTCCGACAATTTTTGGCATTGTAAAAATTACAAGCCTTCTAATAATCTGAGGTATTTTTGCTACTATAGTACAACCAACTTAGCGTGGCCAAATGGTCTATGGAAGGCGTGTTGCGCAACAATAGAAAAGGATGCTTAACACGACAGAAGGTCCAGATTGTGCCCAGTAACAGAAACTGGTTTTGTCTTTGAGCGAAAACACTTTCCATAAGCTATACTAAATTGGTTTTACTATATAACAACATAAACAATTTTATTTTATCGTTGAATAACACAATAATCAAGCAGCTGGAGTTACTAAATGAAAAATATTTGCACGCGACATTTGTATTATAGTATCTTATGCTACAAGTTACCCAAGAATTGTATTGTTTAAATGTTTATGACGTAGCACACCGATGTATGGGTGAGTTACCAGGACAAAAAATACTTGTTCAATGGATAATATTTTTCTCACCCACCTACCTATTTCAACAGCAGACGGGAGGATGGGAGGACCACTAAAGTAAAAACTTCTGCTCTAATATTTTTAGCATTTTTTAAATTGTTAACCTAATTTTTTCCATGATTTTTTTAAACGTCCTATTATGCACCTCTGGCGTAACCTTTAGCAAAACTAGCAAATCTGTTTTCTTAGGTTGGCTTATGATTGACAAAGTGAATTGTACAAGCTGCATGTTGCATGCTTTGCATTTGCACAGCAGATGCTACAGCGTTTCTTTGTTCAACAAAGCACCTGCGGCACATTAGATCTTGTATAATTAATTTATGTATGTGCTTGCTAAAACACTGTCTCCGGCAATAAGCCCGTTGCATATAAGATACTTTCCTTACAGTATTTTGTGTTGGTTTGTGCTAGAAATAATTTTGTGTAATTCATTCGTTGACAGCTTTGATATTTTCCATTACAAGCTTGCATAGATAGGATTATTTATTTTTTTTGTCTTAAGTGAAATCCCGAAAATGGATTCTGGTCTCACAAATGTCTCAGTTGTTTCCTTTTTGGGCTAAATCGACCTTAAAGACTTTCTTTCATTTTGAAAAACATATCTTTTAGTTTATTGTCTGCTGTGCGTTAGTCGAAACAGTGTGCAATGCAGAATTTGCATCAAATGGTTTAGTTAACCGACAAGATCCTAAAATTGAGTTTCTAATAGCACAAACAAAACAATTTATGTGACAAAGATGTCTTTTTTTGGTACTACAATGTAATTATTATTCAATAAACGATGTTTTATATAATATAATGCTAACAAGTTAATAATCTATTACTCGCAGATTTTTTTTTTGGATTCTTATAAATATTTTATGAGTTATTTTATGACGGACATGATAGTAATTAAAAAGTTTTGTCCATTTTAGTAGAAAGTATTTTGTATTGAAAAAACCAGCGAATTTTCTACTGAAATTGGGGCACTTGGAACTTATTGTTAATGGTCAAATATTCACAGATTTTTTTAAAATTATATAGTTACAAAATTTATATATGCAGCAATAAATTATAAAAAAATTTACAACAAATTTTTAATTGTCATAATTTTGCTAATTTTTATAATACATGTACATGTATACATATAAGATTTTTTTGTTTAATACATTATATAGTTATTACATTATAAATGTTTGGCTAACAATTTTCTTATTAACGAAATTATATATAAGAAAATAAACAAAATGAAAGAAATTATTCAACAAGACGCTTTTCTTTAAATTTGAAAATGTAAATGTCAAAAAAAATTACTAAAATATCACTAAAATGTATAATATTTGTTTGTAAATCATTTAGAGTTTATTAAATGTTTGCAAAGTAAATGTTAAAACTAATTCTTGGTTTTCATTTCATTTCCCAACATATAGTGTGACATGTTTTGTTTAATATGTTTTTTAATTTAGTAACAGATGTCCAGATCTATGTTTAGATCTGGACATCTGTTATAGTTTTTACTCTTAAAAGCGCATAAACACTTTTTTTTTAAATTTTAATTTTAGTTCATACAAAAATATAAAGTAAAGTTAAACTTGTAAGAAGTGTTTAAAAATGTTTTGGATAATTTTACTATGAAAATTTAAAAAAAAATGATTTTTAAATTAATGTAGTTTGATATAAACTACAATATAATTTTTTTTCCACAAAAATTAAAATTTTTTTTCAAATTTAAAATCTAAAAAATGGCTTAATTTAAATGGCTATTTATGATTTGTATTAACCATTTCACACTATCTTTTTTAATATTTTAAGCTTTAATTATTGACAACTTGGCAAGCTTCTTATTAATCTCTTCAAATTGTGAATGAATTATTTGATGCAAAATTTTACTTTTTTGTATAATTTGACTTTTTGATATCGAATTAAAATTTGTTGATTCATAATTTCATATCCTTTTTAAAATGTTTGTCAGATTTTAAGGTTTAATATATATTTATATTATCGAATGTAACTAAAGTTGCAAATTTTCATTGCGCGTTCCATGTAAATTTTGTGAATACATTAGCCTGTAGAGGGCATCACTTCCCAAGCAAGCATCTTCTTAATCATTTTATTACTAATATAAATTTTAATACATTACAATTTTATATTTTAGCATGCATATATAATTTATATGGATTAAACATAATTTTAAAAAGCATCAAACTTGTTATATCAATTATACTACGAATAAGTTTTGCAGTAATAGATTAATACAATTAATATAGAAAATAATAAGCAAACTTGTAATAATTTGAATTTTTAATAATTTATTATTACTTAAATATTAACATAGATGAATTATTAAAAATATAAAAAATAATTCCTTTCATTGAATTTTAAAACTAAAATTATTTAAAAATATTTTTTTAAATATATGTATTATAAATTCAGTTTTGTTATTATTTATTTTAATCAATTAAAATTATTGTTATTTTTCAAATAATTGTAATAATAATTTTTTCCAACAATGTATTTTTTTAATGTAAAAAGATTCGTATAGGATGTGAAAAGGATGGTGATTAAGATTATTTTTGTAGTTATCTTAATATTGAAGAGATGAGGTATAGTCAAGTGATGTTCAAACAGAAAATGTAATCTTATCGTGGATATTATAAAGATAAAAATTCGGCAGGGACGTGAACTGAACTCGGAAAAGCCATTACTTCTTGAAACTTTTAATAATGTTTAAGAGAGAAACCGAATAACTCCGCATAGGGGGTCTCATTAGAGTTGTCTCGCACGGTGGCGCAGTATCCATTTTGTGTGTTACGGGGCGGTGGAGGAACAAGGGATAAGCGTCGTGACGTCAGAGGGACGCTGGCGGCGGCGCGGACCGCCCCTCATCTCGGCCGCTAATCAGCGCGACACTTCGTCTATCGATTACATCTGCGCTCATCTCATCTACACATTCATGCCTACTAATGAATAATTATTACTTAATTAATGAATTAATTGAAACTTTTAAATATGCTAATTGTAATTAACAGGTTTTTGATAAGGAACATCCGTAGGGGAGATCACGTCCACCGCCTGTATATATGCAAATCATCCAGCATCTGGTAGATTGATAAAAACTGTATTTAAATTATCACAATTATGCTTTAATAATTATTACATTGCTTAATTAAAACAGTCTGCCGGCGACAATATTTTATCTCATGGTCAAGGATATTTAAATAATAATGGCCTATGAAATATTTCATACATCTCCAACAAAGTAATATATTTTCTAATTAAATATTTTAATATAATTCAAAAATATGTATATTACACAAACAACACTTAAATGGTTCACGTTATTGACAATAAAACAATTTCAACATCGCTGTAAGGTGTGGTGCAATCGGTTTATTTCCGTGATGCAAGATTGTCGGTTAATTATTAATGAATCGATAATAAATCTCGTCCTACAAATTGCTTTTCTAATTTTACCTAATTGTCGTAGATTTAAGATAATGTGTAACATTTAATTATTTAAATTTAGTTAGTATTCGATAAAAATAAACACCAAACTATATATAAAACTACACACAATAAAATCCCACTCCAATTAAACGACATTCAATTCTAATTAGATAAAACATGACACGACAGTCTGTCTATACGCACTCGAATCCTTTTCCCATCGATTTCGATCGCATGTCGCAACTTGATTAAAAATGCACATAATAATTATACAAGCTAATTTTTAATGCTTGGCAGTTACCACACGCGTTAAAGGTAAAAAATAGACTACCTCTGCATATAACATAACCTAGGGTAACACCGGCCGTTTTCAAAAATCGAATTTATCGATTGGATTCCCCTCATTTTATAAGGAGCGATCGAAACGTCACAATAAAATTGGACATTCATAAAAAATATCTCCCTCATTTTTTTGCACCCTTATTGTTACCCTCCTGTTTTTTCACCCTAAGCTGAGGGCAGCGTGTTTTTTACCAGAGGGAAATAAAATATCGTGCACACATACAAATATACACACATAAAAAAAGTATTTAAAATACAAAAGATTTTTTGCGTTGAAGAACCACAGCAACGATTATTATCATTCCTTAGCAGAATATTTGAAATTATGTAAATGATAATACTAAATTGTGTTAATAATAAAGATAACTTTAAAATGTGA
>JARJEC010000073.1:0-15809 GCA_030264575.1 Tachinus sp. AB-2021 | reverse complement strand
TTGAGAATAGTTAATACTAACAACAATGCTGTGCTATGTACAATTATTCTACATATTTAGAAATCCTTTAGGCACTTCAAACGTAAATTGTTTCATCTAAACCCATCCCAAGTTGTATTCTTTTTGATGTAATTAATAAGAGGGCAGTGCGAGTGGAGTTAGGAGTAGTGTGCGGAGCGTGGAGCGTGGAGCGTGAACGGCTTCAAATCGTTTGAACTAACCGAAAATGCATATTACAGTTTTGCACTGACAGGTCGTTTACCTGTTCGATGGCCACTACGAAGTGGCTGGCCAGAGTGGCCAGTGCACTTCTCTCATATCCAAGGTCGCCTAGACAAGTCGCCAGAGATTATCGAAAAAGAAACCACAATAAAGCGGCAGATATTCGCTTCGGACCATATAAATAAATAAATAGATAAATAAATAAATATGGACAAAATTGTACCCTCGATTATTTTTGCGGTTTTCAAAATATGATTCATTTCATTTCGGACGAAATAGCTTTATGAAAACCCGGAACCTTCTAATTGACCGATGATTCATTTCAGGTATTTATTATTATAAAACGCGAGAGCTTATCTACACTCACAGTATTTCTCTGCTCGCTTTATGCGGTTGATGATGATGGTTTAAGTGGTTTTTAGTTGTTAGTTGGCGGTTGTACTTCAACGTAATGGTATGTTACTAACAAATATATTTTAATAAGTGACACTTGGGCACTTAAAGACCAAGAAGACGTAGTTTTAGAAGTGTCGTCTATGGGAACGTGGAATTCATTACGAATGAAATCGAACTAATTTTCTATTACATTTCGAATGCAGCATCCAAATGTTATCGGGTATAATCCGCATAATGAGCGAACTTGAGACGGGGACAGAGGGACAGACATGAATGCAGGTAGAAAAAAATATGCTTGAAAGAAACCGACGAACAATAGGAACAAACGAAATATTTATAAAAAAGAAGCGAGAAGAGAAGAGAATCTACTCAGTCCTGAGACTCATAAGTTGGCTTAGTTGAGAGTTGAGTTGAGAGACCACCTTAAGCTACAATCTACGGTAGGTGCGTGTTTGACGGGACCGCAATTTCCAAGAATTTCAGTAGTAATCATAGGCCCTTCTCTGTTTCTTTGTATGGACTGCATGTGATGTGAAAATAGAATCGATCGTTCTATTTTTATCCACGTTGACCTCAATAATGCAACTGTTTATAAACAGAGCATGCTATTCGCAACAGTTTTCCTTGATGAAATTACATTTTCTGATGCGCGAGCGCGCGACCACGTGCCGCCTACTTACTATCTGTCGTGTCGATCTGTCGTATGAGACGGTGCGAATCGTGTCCGTGTCTCGGACACTCGACTGACGACCGCTCGAACGTTAAAGCTCCGCGAAATATTATCCGACTTTTTCAATTTGAATCGCTCAAAATAAAAGTTAAAATGATTTACATTTGTGACGTAACGTTTTATTGGTGTCGAGATGAAATGAAATGACGTCACAACCTGGCCGAGTGAAAATGACCAAGAGAAAGAGAGAGAGAGAGAGAGAGAGAAAGACAGAGAGAGAGAGAGAAAGGTCCAGTTCAGAGCCAAACCAGAATGAAGCTAGCCGGCGCACGTTTTATAGTTCTTATCCGCAAACAGAGTTCAATACACTTATGACGTCACAGTTTACCGAGTATTTACTATGCAATGTAAACAACTACGCTGGCTGGACCTTTAAATCGCCATTACTTGAAATTTTTATTAATATTGCGCTCGGACATTTATTTTTAGTTTTATTAGCTTAAGAAATGAATCGAATTCTAAAGTAAAGCAGCGATTATCACCGATATTCAATCACGATTAGAAATTGATGTTGCGTCAAAATGTATATTGGATATATGTGCGTCTTTGTTGAATCTTTGCTTAACTGTTAAAACGTGAAGCAGCCATCTCGTAATTTAAATGAAATCAATAGTTACAAATGTAATTTCCTTTACATACCAGATAGTAGCGTGCTGTCTACTAATTTAACGTTAACGTTAACGTGGAAAATCATTTATTCAGTACCACCATTTTCTTCAGTCTTTGTTATAATTTTTTGATCATTTCCAATAAGTAAGGCAATTACTTTAGAATTTAAACGTAATTTTAACTATTAACATCAATTCGATGTGAGTGTAATTCCATTCAAACATACTGCACATATAAAAGGATTAATGATTAATATTACTTATTTTGTACATTTTGTCAGTTTTACGAGTTTTATGTTATCAATCGGTAGTCAGTAGCGACAGTGACTGATGTGTAATAAGTAATAAGTAACGGCCTGTAATAAGGGGTGCGAGTGCGTGTCGATTCATGAAACAATGCTTAATGATTCTGATTGATATTTGTAGGTATTTGTAGGAGTAAATACATTAAATATACCTTAGTACTTTGAATGGGATTTGCGGATTCGTGTATTAGTAGATTATTGATGAAAACGGTACAAATGAAACTGTTAATGCACTGGTTCTAATACCGTGACTAATGTTCGCTATTAGCTTGCATCTGACAATTTTATAATAAAATAAGAATGAAGATTTAACAAGTGAGGTCTAAATGAATGCACATTTTATACCTAATTTGATCTATTTATAAAGGATACACGTGGTGAATAGTTATAGAATGGGACCGACCGTGCCGAAAGACGCCACCTTGTAGGTCTGTAGGAGATCGGGATGGAATAAAAGTGCATTTGCTGTTGCAGCAATTACGTGATTTAGTTCTAATCGGTTGGATGAACACTACCTACCCCGGCCAAAGGCGGTCAAACAATACATACACCACCTGCGTCTTGATGCGGATCGTCTGCACTGTAAATGTGCAAGAAAATTTGCTTATTATCAGAATCCAGATAAACCAGAAGTTAAATGTTTTATTATTACTTTAGCTTTTATTGAATGTATTGATATTGCGTACGTTAAACAATTTAAAATTGATTTGACTTTCCTTGAATGGGAAATTGAAATTACATCGACTTTAATTAATAATTTCTAATGAAATTTAGCTACCGCTTCACTTGGCTTACTTCAAATCCAATCATTGCGTTGCGTTCTGGTTGTGGTCGTGGCTGTGGCTGTGGTTGTACTAACGTAGTCGGGGTGGAAAACTTAATTACATCACAGGTAATTAATGATTGCTTAAATTAGCGTGCAGAATGTTAATTATAAATATTACGATTAGCTAGAAATGTTCATGTCCGGTTGAACGATTCCAATCTAATTCATTGCCGTATATCGTATGTGTACGTACGTATGTGTGTATGTACGTACGTACTGCATATCGATAAAAACGAGACGAGAAACCCGGAAGGGTTTCAATTCTATTAAAATTGCATCGAATATGTCGATCGTTGAACTACTTCCACAATTTCACTTGTGTTTTTTATTGTTCATTCTTCCGAAAAACAATCTTTTGCGTTTTCGTTTGAGTTACTCGGTCCGGCAATGATATGTTGTTGTAAAGTGGATCTATGAATTTTGTGGCGGTCGGTGAAACGAACGTTTTACGGCGCGGTGCTTTTGTTTGGCGTGAGCGTCGCCGATTGATAAGACGGATCGGCGAATAATATAGACTTAAACGACGCCTGCAGCGGCGTCGACGTAATATTTATATGCGTGAGCACCGAGTGCAACAATGTGCAGTTGCAGTTTCAATAGTTGCGGTTGTGGGTTGAACAAAGGACATTGCCTGCCCGGTGCGGCGGTGCTGCTGCAAACAGCGGATCTGTCGAATCGGATCCGTCGCGTCGCGTCGCGTCGCATCGCATCGCCGTCGAGCCCCCGCTTAGGCCTGCGCCCTCGTACTTTCCGAAGCGGACCGAATGTTCCGTGTACTTGCTTGGATGCAACTGTGTTATGGAAAACTGAACTTTATATGCAGGGAACTTCAGACCGGAATCGCATTTTCTGTGGGCCCCCTTCACCGCTCTTGCGATGTACCAAGTTGTCGGACAGCGGAGCGGAGACCGGAGCCGGAGTATATTTTAGGGGGACTAACGTTTCAGTAGGTATTGAGGTGTGCTGGAGTACGGGTGTAGTGGAGTGCGGCTTGTGGATTTTTGAAAAGGCCCTTTTTCTTTTATTTATTATTATTATTTAGTTAAATAGTGTGTGATACCACCGATACTGTCTAGTGCTTTCTCTCTCTTTCCAAACGACTCTCAATTATAGTGTTTGTTTGAATTGTGTCATTTTAATTAGACATTTAAAAGACATGTTTATTATTTGGATGTGCTCCTGACAAGCCGCACAGAGCCCATCATGGATACCCGAATCGCACGACAGCTTGATGGTAAGTCAATTCGCCCAGTCGATTTCTATTTTTAAACGTTCCTTCCGGGTCCATTCCATGTGCGGACCGGACCGCACCGGACCGTCCGTCCGTTCGTCCGGATTCCGGATCGTGCGGATGTTGTATAATTTTACTTCTGGAGCATCCGCCATGTTGCCAATGACATATCTCACGTCACCCTTCGCGACCTCGTGACGTCACGGATGCCTGTGTTGATAAACTAAGCCTGGCCGACACGGTTCAAAACAAAATATATCCGATTTATCCCGTCATTATATAACAATGCTTGCTACTCACTACTCGCTACTCGCTATTCGCTACTTACTACTACTATTCACCACATTTAGCCTTAAATGACTCACGAGTGTGGCGCGTTCGCCTTACTTTCAATACTTTCCAGGTTTCAAGTTGTCTCCTAAGTCCTCCTATGCGAAACCCTATTACCATTTACCAACATTTAAAGTTACCGTCCCTTCCCTCATCCCGGCCGCATTCTTAGAAATACTAAGCTATTTTCCAATCTTAATTTGAACGATTAAAATGCCCATACTTAATTCACCAAAAATTATACGTCTGGACCAATCTACCTGCACATTAAACTCTCCGCACGGCGCTCTAATAAATTAACTGAATATCTGACAACCGTTAGAATAATTGATGATCGCATCACGGGCACGGACAAAATTGAAGGAAAACTGAAAACTATCAAACCACACAGACACAATAGAATCGAAAGAATTTAATAGACGATAGCATTAATTTTCATTTACGAAATGAGCTTGAGCTTAAAATAAACGTTTTACGTTGACACGAGCTGGTTCAGTAGTCGACAGCATTCACACATGTGTTTAGGTGTAGGTAGACTGTTGTTGTTCTGTTCTGTCCGTTTAATAAGCAATGGTACGTGCACAAATCGCATCATACGTAATTGCAATTATTTATTTATTTATTATTAATACGAATAAAATACGTTCTGTCCCAAATCAATACCTGAGCTGGGCGCTCTAGGTTATTCACCTAGCAGTTCCGCATAATGCGGAGAACAGCCTAATGGTTTATTACAAAAAAGAGGCATAGGGGCCACAGGCCACAGGGACTACGCACAGAATCGCACGTAGGCCGGCAGAGGCAGAGGCAGAGGCACCGGCACCCCAATCCACATTATCTATCCCCACTACATACAGGGTGCATGTACCCACAAGCACCCTCTCCAAGTCTTCGTGAACATCTGGCTATGCTTCCGTACAGAAAAAAATAGAAAAAATCATCTCGACTAAAATATATGCAGTAAATTTATGCTTGCTACTGATCTAAGAACCGTTAAAATAATAGTACAAATACTCATTGTGAGAAATTATAATTACAGTTAAAAAATTAAGATTGAAGGCCAAGGCGTGTTTGGTGATGAAATGAATCAGCGTTATAAAAATTGTTTATATTGTCATTTTTTACACGCCAAGGTCGGTTTTCATATTTTAATATATTTGTATTCTTAAACTGGCTTATTTATTTACACGCCAATGCACCATTTACTCAATTTATCAATACACATTTTTTTAATTAATTTATACATTGATCAGTACTTCATCTTAGTCCAGTCTAATGAGAGCGCGAAAAGTGCACAGGAGTTTGGAAAGCGATCATATGATTTATGTATGTACGTACATACACAAATCTGCGCCAGGAAAGAGAAATAGAGTTACAATATGTGTGTGTGTGTGTGTGTGTGTGTGTGCTTTTCTAATGCAACGTGTTATGCGTTATGTATTCTAATTTCCAACCGATAAATCTATAGCGAAAATAATTGTTACCGAGTTTATTCGAATTGCTCGTTGCTGGTTGCTACTACGCTACTATTGCTACTACACAACATTGTAATAAAGATAACATGTTTTAAAATGTTTAATGCGTTGCATATCGACCATGAATAATAATGTTCTGTGATTAATGAATGCCCACTACAATTATCGACGTGCAGGCCAATATTGATACCATAAATAAATTACAATTCATTTGTATAATTAGTCATTTATAGTTTATAGTTGATGAACCTTGGAGAATTATTATTGAATGCTGATTCAACGTTACGTCTTGTAATTATAAAATAATCGATACAAATACTATAAGCAATTACGTCTTTATCTCAAATTAAAGAAAGAGTCATTTGTCATTAAAATGGCTAAAACTAAACATACTGTTTATGCATGAGAAATGCACAAATAACATTTTACAAATAAAATTACGTTATTACGTTTATTGTAAGTTGGGCAACATCAAGAAAAATAGAAATAAACTAGAAATATACACGATTTACGACATAAAGTATATCGATTAAATTACATCATATTTTGAAACGTAGTGTAAAACTGTCAAAATTGAAACATCTCGATTAAAATGATTGGATTGAATTATTTGTTATGTTATGAATGAATTAACGGGTTAAAATATGAAATGTGTAATTAAAAGAGAGCAGAGTCGCCGCTGCATTTGAATTCATCGATTTAACAAGAACGGCCATAGCAACCGATGCATTCATTGACATCGAAATTTGTAATAATATAAATATTCTCCGTGCGTAAATGCGTAAATGCGTAAATTTAAGCAATTTGCAATAAGCTTAAGCTTTTGCTATTTTTTCGTTTGAGCTCCTGTTTGCTACGAAAGCGTTATGTAATTTATAATATGTAATGTGTAATGGCAGTTGAATTAAAATGATTCATTAGGATCACTGAACTAGTCGACTGAATCAATATTTTTTTCAAGGCAGAGGTCTAGGTCGCCAAATAATTCTGGTGGTTTGACCTTGCCAATTTTTGGCCGCGGACCAATAAGCGTAAAATGAAATGAAACGAAATGTACTAGTGAAAAGAAAGGGAGGGACTCATAAGATTTAGTCGTGTCATTTTTAGATTCATTTAGTTCCATGTCACGTTGACTGTTGACTATCGACTGTTGACATCTTACTAATTTATAGGTTCAAGTTATAACTTTTGGAACTTAAAGTTATAACTTTTAATTTGCAAGTTGAATGATAATTCCCTTGTTCCTTAGAGATATATGAAGTATTATAAGTTTTCAGTATAATAGTCTAGAAGTCGTTGGTTTTTGAATTTTCAAAGCGCCGGTAATCGTGTACAGAATGGACTGAGATGAGATAGAAAATGACAATTAAAATGTCGACGATTTATTTGCCTTTTTATTCGGTACTACTAAATTAGTTAATACTAAATAGTAAATAGTAAATAGTAAATACCATGACCCGATTATATGGAATTGATGAAAAATAAATGTTGTGTTCCAATTAAACTGTTGAGGGCATTAGAATACAATCAATGTATGTATCTTTAAAATCGGTATGTATCGGTATTTTAATTAGACATAGAAAAATTAGAGTTTGTGCAATGTGTTTGTTTTCTTTTGGAGAGAAAAAGAGGCTTCAGAGCCCAATTAAAGTTGACCTGCTTTTGAAAAATTACCCACCTCGTACGTGCTGTGTGTGTGCTGCTTTGCAATACTGCAATTGTGTTCGCATTCGCATGCAAATTTGCATGTCACATGATATTAAGGCGGGTCAGGTATTATTTGGACGGCGGCATATCGGCAGTTTATCGATAGTTGGTGGTTCGCAACTGCGACATGGTAGTGTTGAGTCAGTTGAGTGTTGGCCCGGGCTTGTTGGGCTTATTGGCCGTCTATAACCTTGAATTTCACGTCAATGACCGCTTCTTCTATCTACCTGTCCAGCCGTATAGCCGTATATATATATATATATATATATATATATATATATATATATATGTATATGTACGTATACGAACCCAAGATTATACACAGGGTTTATTATACTCTTTACAGTCTTTACTACGAATTCCTGCGACGCGACTGCATAATAAATAAATTAATAATAGTATCTCAGTTAGTTCGTCCCTTAAATTGCACGAAGCCCGAAAATAACAAGATGTATGTTATATAATACAGATTTGGAAAATTTTTCAATAAAGCAATAAAACTAAATCCAAAGGGTTGGCTGTCTATATTGCGACTGACTGGTTGATATTTTATATTTACCTCACTTAATCTATTGTTCGGAAAGACATTAACCTGTTTGCAGCTGTCTTTACAACTTTACAGCTGGCCGTCCATCTGCTTCCGTACAAGATGATCCTTATCTTTTGAAACCTGAATAACTTACTATCCCTATAAACTTCTCGTACCTTTACTTACTTACATACTTACTTACCCGCTTACTCACTTACTTACTTACTTACTTACTACTACAGCAATTTGTAATCAACCCTCATACATAAATCAAAACATCACTTCCTGAACCTGCTGCATGCCATGCACTCGGTTAATGTAGAAGAAGAGAAGGAAAACAAACTAATATTTGCATGTCGTATGAGGGATGAAATTGCAATACCGATAAATTATAATTCACAGCGTGGAAAATTGAAAACACCCCTTACCCTAGTCTACCCTAACAGACACATCGATTTTCACCAACAGGGCATTGCACCGCGGCCCCGCGCTCAAATTATTTATGCAATAACTAATTTAAACGGAAATAAATAAATAGCATTTATCCAAACGTGGCGCTGGTTGCGCAATTCATAAATAACTACACAATTTCCTAAATCTTACTAATTTTTTTCAAAACATATCTGCTTCGATTCAAATTATGTTTGATGTAGTAGATAGAGATAGAGTAGAGCGAGTCTGTAATTTGCCGGAGGAAATTGCGGATTGCGGCCAGACAGCAATTTGACAGCAATTTGACAGCAATTTGGTATTGCTAAATGGCTTTTCGGTTTGGTTTTCCACTTGACTACGATCATGTTAAATGCTAATTGTCTGCGAGGAAATTATGTACATATGTCCGAACTCCTCTCACTCGTCACTGATCACTTAAATCAAGTTTACAAGCTATTTTGGTTTAATATATAAATAATATAAAGATAACATCGAAAGGAAATGTTCAATTTCACAACACAGTTCAGTTCCGTTCTGCTTGCCTTATCTTACATTTAATATGCGAGTACATAATTTGATGTAGATTATTAGACATATTTTATGAGAGTTTTACAATCAAATCTATTGTTATTACTAATAATTTATAAGTAATTTGTATTAATTAAACATATCTAAATGTTCGGATATTAAATTATCGATTCATTGCGAGACACTACTCGCAGTCGTAGCTCGTAGCTCGTAAACGAGAATTCCAATGGATATTTTAATTCTCATTACGTAAAACCCCTTCCCAAACTCAATACACGTTCATTTGCCTTGGCAACGTTTCTACATCACAAATAGATGCACATTGCACATAGCACATCCCAATATTTAAATATGTACCATGCAGCAACTTCGCTGTCTAATAATAATTTTAAAAAAATGACAATATGAAAGTCAATACAAACACAATTATTAGTTTTTTAAGTAGATATTACATATATATATATATATATATATATAAAATTGGTTATGATATGCAATCACATTCTAACCACTAACTTGGTAATTACATAATAAAAAAATTTAAATTGTACAATTTGATTGATTTGTTTTGAATTATTCGTGGTTTTAATGTACATTAAAGTTTCAACTTTTGTCTACTTTGAGTCAAAATCACTCAATTGATGAGTCAAATATTTTCTTGGGCGCGATTTCCAAAAACTTTATTAGTAAGCAAGGAAGAATTTGAAATTGGTAATGATTCATTATTCCTTATGTTATTTTCATAAAAGTTCTTTAACAAATCATTACATATAAATTTGTGTTCTGTTGCTGCTAATGCTATAAAGACGGTATTTTCTTTATTGTTTTATTGCATTCGAACGCATCTAAGTACGATATAAAAAAGCTCTGAAAATACTATTAATATTATATTATCGAACCGAGACTCGGTGCATTTTCAGTCACACGCATTGCGCACACACTAACACAATTTACACAATGCATGCACATATCAAGGTTAAATTTTATCTCAAAATCTTTTTCGTGCAAACTGCAAACGCTTATTTTTACACAAGCGGCAACAGGAAATTGAAATTTATTTTATTATCATAATTTGATAATTTGTATTTTAATGATCTCGTCCATGCATGGATTTTCTAAAACACTTTGCAGGTACTTTTTATTTTTCCTTATTCCTGTAATAAAGTATACATGGATACTTTATGAAGTAAGGAAATTAACTACTACTGCTATAATTAACTCAACTTAAACTTGTTGCGAGATAAAATAAGAATTGTCTACGTATAAAAGACTAGAATATGCGGGACCAGGGACAACAAAAATACCTCTAACTCCGCACTCCGCACTCGTCGAAATTGAAACCAGATTTTGGATTGAATTAATTTAAAAAATTTAACACTTTGAAGATGGCGCATGTTGTAAAACAGTTTATCTATCTTTAATTAAACGCTCGTCATTTTTGCTTTCTACGTAGACGACAATTTAATATTATTTTATTTAAGTGTCAAGAACCCTTTATTTATGAAACTCTTGAGTGTTGAACCAATTAATAAAAAAGTGAAGTGCCTGTTGGCAGCGACTGGCACTTTCTTTTTCACGTGGTAATAAAAGCCCACCTAAAATCCTAAAATCGAAAATGCATTCAAATAGGCTAAGCGGATACACCTTACTTCTGTCGAATCATCAAAAGTTTTGAATGTGGCTTGAACAAATGTGGCCAACAAATTTGATAATCGATAGACTGGAAAACAAGTTTTCTTATTGTCGTTGGTATTTTATTTAAATTATTAAGTTGGTTACTTAATTTTTGGCAAATCAACCTCAAAGATTATTATTACTGGGATCATTAGACAGTCTTGCTGAGCTACTGCATTGATTTATCGATTTGTCGATTTGTTGACTTAAAACTTGTTGCTCTTTTAATGATGACCGATTATAAGTTAAACAAATTTACTTTGCACCTGCATTGAGGTGCGTCATAATATTCGTAAGCAATTGCCATTTTCCATTTGCCATGCGGGTGTATGCAACGATTATTTAACAGAGTTAGTTGTTAGTCGTTTGTGCGGAGTGGAGTACTGCACTGCCGAGTGCTAGAGTTTATTCTTCGCGTAGCCTACGATTAAGACGGTTCGCGCTATATGTGTAACCGTATTTTACATTCCAACATCCTCTTTTCTCCGTTGGGCGATGGTGCTTCCGATTATTAAAGGTCTTTGTTCTGTTTAAGTATCGCCGTATCGCCGTATCGCTGTAACGCTGTATCGCTCTGCTGCATTTGTAGCTGTAAATTGCACAAAATAATATCAAGAGCATTAAGGAATCGAATGAAGAAAATTATTGAAACAAACATTTGATAGAATCACGTGGGTTTGATATGCAAATTGATTTATACGATTGAGTTTATACAGCCAGTATGTACATTGTAATTGCTGTCATTACATTGAGTGTGTAAACAATGGCATTGGGCCAATTACTTTCTCGCGTATTATATTAATTACTGCGTTCAAATATTTAATTGAAACGAGTTCGATATGGAATTGTACATCGATTGATTCATTGATCAGTCGATTGCTACATGTGCTTGATTTATTTATTGTTATTTTATAGATTTTATTTTTGTTTCAGGGCAGTGAAAGTATTCCAGCAATTGCTTTATGTCGCTCCCGGTTTCCAACGCGCGAATGAAGTGCATCTTCGTTTAGGGTTGATGTTCAAAGTCACACAAGATTATGACTCGTCTTTGAAACATTTGCAGCTTGCCTTAGTTGACAACAGTCCTTGTACCACAAATAAAAATAAAAGTAAGTATTCCTTCCAGATCTTTCAACGAAAATATTGCTAGAACATATATGTTCCGAATCTAAGTAGTACATAAACGAGAAAAAAAGAAAGGTTACTGTTTTAATGATCTCTTTCGTCGCATTATTGTCATTGCTTTAGTGCACAGCTGCAATCATTTATTTATAATCAATTTGAATAAAACAAACATGCATTTTAAACAAGGGCCCTCTATCTGGATTACATATTTTTTATCAAATCTTATCGTTGTGTTATCGCCATCGTTATCGGTTTGAGCAATAGTTCTCAGTTCTCATTCAGGAAATGTAATACGGTGGTAATACGATATCAACGATCCAAAGTATTAAGAATTTTATTGCGTTTCCGTCACAATTTGTGTATGTGCAGTGAGCAGTCAGTCAGTCAATCACCAGTCAGTTTGATTTAGATTTAGATACTGTCGCTTCTGTCTTGCGTCTGAGATCTTTGGATCGGATAGTAAACTGTACAAGCCTTGCACAACTGCATAAGGTAATTAATTGCATTCTTAAAATAATAATATCGGAGAAGATAGAAGAGAAATAGAAGAGAACAAAACTTGCCAACTTGAAGTTCTAAAAATATAAATAATTCTCTAACATGTATTTATGTATCTCTCTTTTATTACTTTTACATGTGTATATTTTATAATTATTATCAATGTGTGAAAATAGGGCACGCTGTAAACGTAAGCTTATAAGTATTTTTATGTTCTGCTTACATCGGTCATAAAAACGAATATAAATAAGTATAGTACATTTATTGAATAAATTCCAAGTAAAAAAGTAACGGGAAAATAATTTTTTCCGTCAGTTTCAATGGAAATACCAGATTTTATTAATTTGTGACAATTGTGCGTGTCGTGTCAGTCGTGTCAGTCGTGTGGCATAACACTCATAACAAACTTATAATCTTCGGAAATAATATTGATCGCGATAAGATAGAGAGCTTTTGTGATTAAAGTTATTACAGTGTGGGCTTGTTGTGTCTATCCTTGTGAGGGAAACACCTGTTTCTGTCTGCTTTTTTCGGGTAATTAATAATAATAAATTATTTTTTGAGCTAAACTTTTTATCCAAATAAATTTCCATTGAATTTATACTTATCTGCAGTTAATAATGGATTATTGCATTTTATTGTGTGTCAATTATTTTTTATATATTGAATTGAAATAAATTCTCAATAATCAAACAGCAGATGTAAGAAATGTTGCGAGCAGCTGAGGTGACCTAATACCAAGGTTTCCTATTGTCTCGTGACAGAAGAAACGCCGAACACCGACCGCAGTCCGTAGCATTCAGCGTTATTATTCAATACTACGAACTAATAATCAATGTATCCTTTAATCCTTTTTGTTTAATTACGCAGACACAATCATAAAAGCCATTAGTTTTATCTACTAGTTATGTTTCGTAAAGGTTTTTGGATTTTATTATAGTCGCAATTGTCACCACTCGTACTCACCAATACTTCCATACAAAGCATAATAACTAATGGTTCAATCAGCAATCTTAATAATAACGTGTCAACGACCTCTCACCATCGATATTTGATTCCTTCCGAACAAAGAGTTATTTATGTAATGCAATTGTTTAACCTACCGCAAGTTAAATGCTTCACATATATGAATGACCTAACGCAACGTTTCTTATCTGCAAAAATAATTATTAACGTTCGGTCGGTTTTTTCTCCGCAATTGAATGAATCTGAACAAGGAGAAAAGGCATAGTTAGTTAGTGCAGAAAATGTACGTTGCATACAAGTATCTAAATATGTCGCAACTCGCGACTCGCAACTCGCAACTGATAAAATTGAAAGTAGAAGATTAGATAAACATTGCAATTTTCAAAGCTGACTCAGAACAGTCAGAACTGACCTATCATAAAAGCGAATGGGCGAAAAGTAATATTAGCCTTGGCACGATTTCCTGCTTGGTGCATGAAACATGCATTTCCCCCTCCCCCTCCCCTCCCTCTCTTACTCTTTCTTGCGAACGATTTTCTTAACAGAATGAAAACTACTAGAACTAGAAATAAAAAATATGTATTCTCTTTAAGGCGATTGTTGCATTGCATTTATTATTAGTTATGCAACATCCAACATTTCGAATTGTAACAGTTCTTTAGCTTTGGATAAAGCGAAGATTAATTAACATAATCAGAAGAAGGTTTTTTTAATTAAATTGTTGCTTTATGATTGACCTATAATCTATAATAAACAATAAATAATTTATTAATATCAAAGTCCGTCCAACAACCAACATCTAAACAACATCATTTCTATTTGTTACGAAATGAATTTGATTCATTCATTGATTTTACTTATTTTGCAGTTAAATTTCATATTGCACATCTTTATGAAGTACAGGGAAAAGTTAAGGTTGCTAAAGAAAAATACGAATTGCTTCTTAGGGAAAAGGGAATCAGTGTGCCACTTCGGGCTGAAATTTTTCGACAATTAGGTAAGTTTTTTCTAATTGATTATTTGATTGATCAATACTTGGTTCAGAATGTTTAGATCTTTAAAGTATTGCTCAAACAGTCTGTGAATCTGAATTGGATTAAAAACACAAAAATACAACATATAACCCATTAATTGTGCAATTATTTTGTTATTAAAACTTCATAGTATGAAGTAATAATATATAAATTTGTGATAGCTTATTAAATATCAAGACGAGTTAATACATTCAAAAATTATTAGCAATCCAAATGCAGTGCTTATTTTTGTTTGTTGATAGAACATGAAAGTTTATTTCTGATCGGGCTCTGTTTGTTTTATCAAAATCAACAACGTCCAACATTTTAACAATTAAATAAAACAATCAAACAACGTTTGAAGTACATTTTCGAGGTTGTTTAGGAACACAAAGGTTGTTGTGTTATTGTTATTGTTATTTATTTCAAATTGGGAACACATATTATTCTAACAAAGGTATGGATGGTATTCCTAACAGACTTTTATAATCTGATACCCCTGAATCCACTGATACGATAATCAATTTGAATGGTGAAATCATTCCAGGTTGGCTGCATCACTGCTATGATTTATTAGGGGACAAACACACCCGGATACCTTCTGCCATACATTGCCTTCAACAGGCCATTAATGCCGATCCTTCCTCGGGTCAAACTTTGTATTTATTAGGCCGATGCTATGCTAGTATTGGGAAAGTGCACGACGCATTTCTTGCTTATAGAAATTCAGTTGAGAAATCGGAAGGGAATGCGGATATTTGGTGCTCTATAGGGTTAGTAACAAACATAACATACGTACATAGAGATTAGTTCATTTCATTTCGTTTCTTTCGTAGGGTGCTCTACCAACAGCAGAGTCAGCCTATGGACGCATTGCAAGCGTACATATGTGCAGTGCAGTTAGATAAATGCCATTCAGCAGCTTGGGCTAATTTAGGAATTCTCTACGAAAGCTGTGGACAAGCGCGTGATGCTTATGCGTGCTATTTGAATTCGAATCGAGGTATTGGTAATCGCGGCACAGTCGAAGACAACAGTTTACCTCCGAAGTCACCCAGAACTCCACTACCGCCCGTTGGAATGAACCCCCACCTCACCCAAAGAATTAGTTTTTTGCAAACGCATCTATCAAACGGACCAATGCCGAGCATCACCAATCCGTAAGTAGATACTTTATACATTACTGTTAAAAATAACTGGCTTATAATTAGTGC
>JARJEC010000064.1:0-19576 GCA_030264575.1 Tachinus sp. AB-2021 | reverse complement strand
CATTAAACTCACATACTCTAAAAAAAGGTGCTTGAAGTGAATTGAATATTTCCTTCCATTTATTTTTATTTAGTGACTTGTTAAGAGGATAATAAGAAGACAGAATAGTCAGTTGTGATGAAAATGATTGGACAAATTGAATAAAGGGTGAAACAGTGAAATTAATAATGTTAGACTGAACATAAATGCGTCGGTTGAAAAAGAAGGAAACCCCTCCGTAATCGTCTTTCCTGGTGTTATGAAAAAAACTGAAACCTGGGAATGCTAAGTATTTATGAGGTCGTAGCCACGTTTCACAAAACGACACAGCGGTAATGTTAAGATCATAAATAAGACGTGTTAGTTCCGGCGTTTTGTAATGTCCTGATTGGACATTCCAACTACGTCTGGTTAGTTGAAATAGACCTGATTCATGACTTGGTTGAGGAATAACACGATTTAGTGACGAGCGATAATGTTGATTGGTTGCGCTGAAGATCTTTCCTAGCAATTTGCTTCATTGCTTTAATTAAGCTATCTACTAGATTAAGAATAAATTTATCACCCGCTGAAGGAATATCATTTTCGGAAGGACATGCTAGCGGGAATAGTCTGGATCTGACCAGCAAGACAATACGATGGACGTTGTAACAGGGGTTTTTCTGGAGATTTAAATTTTGTTCGTTTTGTTTTACTTATTTGTTTACGTGCCGGTTCGCTATCGGAAGCATAATTATGATCTCAATATTTGTCTTGAAGTACCGGGACGGGAATCGGCAGCGGCAGCAGAAAAATTTCGACGTTGTTTTATAGAGGGGTTTTATAAAACAAAGTTTTCGGAAAAATCCCTTTCTTAACTGGTTGGTGTCTATTGACGCCTTGATTTTGGTTTGACAAATATATTCAGGACATATCCTGTTTGCCAAAGTCGATCTGATTTCGTTGGTGTGATGGTAACCCTTACAGTGCATGTAAGTCGGTGAATCCGAAGTATCACATGATTCTAATTTGTGTGCGCCTGAACAAGCTGGGCATTTCGGAATGTTGGTTTTACAGCTTTTTGAGGCATTATGTACCTTAGGCAATAAAAACATTGTATAACTTTAGGAATAAAATGGACTACTGGAATGGAGTTATGGTGAAAAAAAAATGTTCTTTAAGGCATGGCCTCGAAACGCGACTAAAATAGTATTAGACGGCTCAAAAGTGCAATTGCCTGATTCATGATTAAATACCTTACAATTAATTCTTTCTGCTCTAAGAATTTCTACGACCATAGAATTTTCGCATACGTTTTAATTTCATCGATATCCAAACTCTTATCAACTCCACGCACAATTCCTTTACTTGATATATGGTGAGAGGGGATAAATGATTTTAATCCATTCTTGCTGAAAAAAACACTAGCCTTGAAATCTTAGCGCGAGTGTAATTTGAAAAAAAAAAGTAATGCTCTATTTTTATCTCTAGAGTCAATTTTTGTGGCTGATTACACTTTAGCGTCAATGATTTTTTTCCTATGCTCATAGATGAAATGGAACTCTCCGCATGTTGAGGCTCAATATAAATCTGGTAAGGGCCTAGATCGGAAGAAATAAACTTATATACTAATTGATTGAACCCTTTCGTGGCATGATTATCATTTATTTTTTCTACATTTTTCTTTCCTGCCATTGTAACCTCATTGCCTGTCTCATCGTCGCTTGCAACTGGGTTACTCATCTTGGTGGCTTGTCCGAGCCAAGCTCAGACAAGCGCACCTAATAATAAATAAACAGAGAAGTAACGATACTCCACTCACCTAATTAACATTATGGGAAAAAGGAATAATGAACACTTAACACACTATTCGCCGCTTTAAGGTTACCGTTTACGTACGATTCGGTCTGAGGTTCAGAGCCGAGTCCATCAGTTTTTAACTATTTTTTGCGGCTCATAGTAACACATAGGTATAGATACATAAACAAAAAAGTGTTTTTATTTATTGCAATGGTGATAAATGATGCGTTTTTGAGTTCAAATTGTCAAATTAATTCTAGTTAATTCAAAATAAATTGTCAAATTAATTCGGAATAACCGGAAGTGATTTCCGTAACAACCGGTACCTATTTTTATTGTAGACCACAGCACTTGTATATTTATTTTTTATACAAAAATTAAAATAATTTAATGATATGACAATGGTATGACTACAAAATACTTGTTTTATATTTATTAAAATTACAAAATAGTAATTTTAAAATCTCTTGCACTTGCATATGTGCAGGTGCTTGCTTTCAATTACCCTAGATCAAGCAGCATGAAAGAAAACTAGTAAACTTAATAATTAAAATGCAAGTGCATTATTATGCAAATCAAGTGCAATAAACCATTATGTTATGCTTCTTGCTTCTTCCTTCCCTAAACAAATATCCGTATTTAGGTTGGCAACATGAAATTCCCCAAACGTTGCCTGCTCGAAAATTACCAGCTCGTTCAACAACCGAAGTGACATCTTTATTGCAACCGTCGTTAATTTTTTGAAAATTTTCGTTGTTTTTGAGCGTTGTCTGACCCTTGACACGATTACACACTCATTAAAAACGCAATTCGAGTGAATATGTCGCGACTTTAATTAAGTAATTGTGCCTGTTGTGTGGAACCGTTCGGGTTTGGTGTGTTGCTGTTTGGCGGGCTTCTTATGTGTAAACAGTTGTTATAATGGCTGCAACTGTAATCATACCCAATGGACTTGTATAGAATAAAAATATGCGAATTTGAAAGGTAAATTATTACTGATACAATTGTTATAACATTCGTTAGTTGTTGCATTGTGTGGGGAGTGAATGTTTAAAGTTTGTGGGGTGCTGGGCGTGATGGGTTTTGATAGGTGCTGTTGCTTCTGGCTGATTTGGATTAACATTTTTGTATATGGGCGACTTATCACGGGCCTTGTTTAAATTTTTTTAATTATTTAATTTTATATTACGGCCATTGCGTGATGTCATAATTATAACACATGGAAATTATTGCAATGTGGTGCATACTTTCATCTAGTATTAACTCTTTAACAATAAATAAATTTAAGCCCTTTAAATATATCAATATATAACTGATTTACAGTCAGCAACAAATTATGTATAGGTAAGCTGTATGGAATAAATGAATGTATTGTTCAGTATGTAAGTAGCAAAATCACTCAATTTATTTTCAATGTAATGTTCAGAAAATTCTAATATGATCTTTTGCATTAACTAACCTTAATTGCTCTGTAGTATTTATTCTATTAACTCATTAAAATTTGGTCTACATTCATGCAATCTTGGATGTATTTGTCGGGGCCTGATTTGAAATTTACTTTGTTGCTATCATTATGATCAATAATTTTATTGCAACTGATAATCTGATATTTAAACTATCGTGTCGAGTACATTTAAAATTGTTTATTGTGAATTAAATAATTATTAATTATCGAAGTTGTTCATTTATTATATTGTATCAGATTTGTATGTATTTGTGATAAAATGTTGGGATTTTTATTGAAATTTACACCAGGCTGCGCAAGTATAAATGGTTTTAAATTTTTATAAATTGGTTGTGAAATATGTGCAACTTCAAAATTTATTTTATTCATGTCATAGATATGTTTTAATTATTTTTTAGAGATTATAGTCCTATGCATTTAAATTAAAAGATGTAATACACGAGATGGTACTTTTTTTGTAGTGAGATATTTGTATAACACATTCACAATATATGTGAGTAATTGGGGAATCGGACATTTTTGTTCATCACACGTTTGTCATGATCTTGATTGTGGGAAAAGGAGAGAATGTGAAGTGGGCATTAAACGTGGTAAATCAAAGAAATACTACTGTGTTATTGTTAGATTGAGATAAACATAATCGTTTACAAATTTGTTGATGACATGACATTTTTTATATCGGCATTGTCGATATAATTAAATTGTTCGGTTTTCATTTCTTGTGACACTGGTTAAAAATATCTAAATGCTTTTGCAGAAAAGAGCATTATTTAATTAAGAAGTCTAAATGGTCATTCACAGGTTAGTGTAGTTGCAGTGCAGTGGTGTATTGCAGTTTTATTGTAATAAAATTTGATTGTTCACATTGTATAACCACCAAAAGTCATGTCAAATTTAAATAATGAAAAGAATCAAATCGATTTGATATAGTGTATTATTTCCTTGAACGCATTGATAAAATTTCTGATCGATTTCAATCAAATTTACTACCCAGTTTTAAAGAATAACAAGAGTTCTTTGACATTTATTAAGTATATTTTATTGACAAAGCTGATGATTTCAGTATTACCAATACTAACTTTGTTGTATCGGACGTATTTGATTGGGCTTTGCATCAAGGCAAACATTCCACACTACCATACAACTGCATTAATCTGTATATGAATGATAGTTAAAAATGATTTTTTTCATTTTAGTTATTTAATAAAACAAGATTAAAATACAATGATAATGTCATGATTTGTCAGATCATTGGTATGGGGTTTATTATACTGTGTTATTGTTGGTATTAAGGGTCATTCACATACAGATTAGTGTAGTTGCAGTGCAGCGGTGTATTGCAATTGTATTGTAATGGAATTTGGTCATTCACATAGAGATTAGTGTGGTTGCATTGCATTGACTTGTCATATCACAACCGCAAAAAGTCATGTCAAATTTATATAATCAAATGAATCAAATTAATATGATATTGTGACTTACTTGAATGGACTGATTTCTGAAAAATTCTGCACTCCAATGCAACGCACTAATCTGAATGTGAACGCTTACGTCTGTTTATATAAGTCCAATATTCTACACTACCATACAACTGCATTGCTACCGCACTAATCCGTATGTGTATGATATTTTAGTTTTTTTGCTTGATGGCTGGCCGATGTTTTTAGATTTTATTTCACAGGTTTGACTTGTCAATAACCTAACTAACATAAGATTTTACTTATTTACAATTTCACCCTCACCGGACATTAGACAAAGCAAAACACTATTCTTCAAATATTTTAATTTAAAAATTTGTGTTGTGACCAATCTATGTACAAAACAGTGAAACATATTTTTCTACAATCAATATCTTTTTAGATAAATTATTTGTTTTGGTTTTTTGTGTAATTTCACTTATAATTTCATAAGAAAGTAAAAAATTCACACAATTCTAAAGAATTTCACATTGGTTTATAAAAATACTCAGAATTATTCCTATTTAAATACATAAAATTCCACATAAAACTCAAATTTGTTCACACAAATTCTATAATAATTGTGCATAATTAAATAAATTCTATAAAAATAACAAGAATCATAAGTAAATAAATTTAAAGAAATTTTACACGATTTCAAAAACATCCATATAAAATTTTACATAATTAACAAGTACACTGCATTACACATCCCGCAGATATGTTTCGTGTATAATTCATGAGCGAGAGTAGTATTTTCAAATCTTACGATTGTTATAAAATATACAATTATTAATTAAATATATTAAAGTAGCATGTAGCTATTTGAAGCTTATTCAATTTGCTAGATTTTATATGTGATATATTGATATAAATACCCGGGAATATGTACCACACAGGAGTATTGTTTGATTCATTCTGTACATACCCCCGAAAATATGTATTTTTGTTATGAAAACGCCGGATTGTGTCAAGTCAATTCCACTATTTTTTTAGAATTATGTCTATGTTATATTGTTGAATATATAAGGCATTGAACGTAACCCTCTAAATGCTAATTTTACAAGGAAAAACAATAATTTTTAACTATTTACAGATTATTCAATAAATTTTTATTATTATTATAAAATGAAAGTTAATGTTCATTTATTTCAAAAAAATAATAATTATTTATGTTTAATATTGTTTAAAATAAATAATAATCTGAAAAAAAAGCTGATTTAAGCCCATTTATATTGCTTAATATAACATCGTAATCAATTAAAAAAAAATATATATATATATACAGTGGACAACTCCTATAACTAGACAGTTTAGAATGCACCGGCATACATTTATGTATATGTCTGACTTTTTTTTAAGCAGACACCTCTAACAAGTGGAGAAAATCAGTTCCACCGTCAGTGTCAGCTTAAAGGAGATTTCACTGTATATATATTTTGCTGTAATCTACTTCTTTTCTTAGTTTTATTAATTTTGTGTTTTTAAGGGTTACGCCCATTGGCTTATGACATGCCGATATTATATTTGCTTCTAGTGCTAAAACAAACATTCTCCTCTAGCAGAATGTAGTTTATATAATTATATAATTTCTAGAAAAAAATCGAGAAAATTGGAGTAATTTTTTTATATAAAGGTTTGATCATTAAGATCATAAAAATGTTTACATATCCCAGGGGCTATCTACTGCACAGGAGTAATAACCAAATATGTATCCCCGATGATGTGTAACGCAGTCAAAGACAAAATATGAAATTTACTACCGCAGTGAACGTGTTAAAACAAATTTCAACAAATTCCATCAAAATTATTGCACGTAACCTCAAAAATACAACCAAATTTCAACTACATGGTTTCAAAGAATTTTCTATAATTCCAAAAAACCTAGAAAAGTTAGTCATAATTTTAAAAATCCTATACAATAAAAAAAACAAAAATTTCCATACAATTAGTGAAATTAAATAACTCAGAATTCCAACAATTCCAATTCCAATCATTTCAAGAAATTTTTCAATAATTAAGTATAAATTCCACATAAACCACAAAATTCAACAAAAATTCAATGTTTGTCATTCAATACAAAAATGTCTGTTTCGTTATAATTATTTTCGAATTGAATATAATTTAAACCATCTTAGAGAGCGAAGAATTATACATAATCTGCATTTTGTAAATAAACTAATTAAATGCTTAAATAGATTGTAATCTTTTATTAAATCATTTTTTTTATTTCTGATGTTGAAGATATACCAGAAGTAAATAATTTCTGCAAAACAAAAATGGACAACATTTTGGCAGGAAAGGAAAATTAATGTGTACGTTAAGTAACTTGATTATTATTTTGATTTTTAGCATAAAACAATTTTTACAATTGATATTGTTCTATTTATTGCATACAAATAATACAGATTGGCAAAAAACCTTTAGGTTATAAAATGACAAATAAACAGATAATGACATGGACTGAGTAAGTCACTTCAGGAATAAAGTTATAAATCTGTGCATGAATAAATAAGCAAGCACAACATTGTAAAGTTTTGTCATTTATCGAAGCAATGGTTAATGAAATAACATCTAACTTAAAAAGTTTTGACTATATCAGTATTATTTGTATGCAATAAATATAACGATATTAACTGTATAAATTGTTTTGTACTAAACATCAAAATAATATTTAGTTAAAGTAAGGGAAAATTATATTAAATATATTTAATTTAATTTTTAAAATTCTAATTTTGAATTTTGTCACTCGCTTCGCTTCCTCAGTTTTTATTAATAATTTTATTTTGTTTCAGTGTCAAAATTTGACGTTAAATGAGCAGCCTGATCATGACATCAGTATTATCTCCAACTCAGAGGAACAATAAGAAAAATATAAACGATGTGGAGGAAACGGTTGTGCCTGATTCTACTACGACAGTTGAGCGTTCGGAATTTTGTCCCGGGCAAGATATCCTATTGAAACATAAAGATGGCCGATATTATTTTGGTACTGTCGTTGAGGTAGATAACTTAAGGGAACAATGTTTAGTTAAATTCGGTGACAATACTGATAATTGGTCCAACTTCAAAGATTTAGTAAAATTGAGCACACCAGAGCGAGAAGATTTGTTATGTGTTGTGTGCAAGAAATCGGCTCCCAAAAACAAACATGAGATTACGGTGTGTGAGAAATGTGGTAGGGGATATCACGAGAAGTGCCATACACCGCACATACCCTCACATTGCCAAAAAGAAGGTAACTATATTGAATTGTTCCATTATGATGGTCAATTAACAAAATTCTCTGACATTGGTTTCTAACAAAAATACAGCATGATATATCCACGAGCAATCCACGTACCCCTACTTTAAAATAGTTATGGAATAAAATATTAATATCGTAACAGTATTACAGAAATCTGATAGTTTAATGATTAAAAATGAACTAAGAATATTGATATACGTACTAAAGTATTCGAAGAAAAATAGTTTTTCCAAATTGATTTCCAAATTTTTAATGAATCGAATGAAATTGTTTTTATAAAATTTTAATACTGTTTATTATGTTTGATGTTAACGACTTTGAGCTCTATTGCAAAATTATACTATCCACATCTTGTTTATTAGAGGGTACTATACTCAACCTATAAGCAAAAACTTGAAATGATTGTTAAATGAGATATCATGAAAAAAATTCTAATATATAACATATTTTTGCATTCGATTTATTTGGTAAAAGTGTGAAAAAAAAAACAACTTAGAAATGCATTTTTAACAGAACAACTTATTTACGTGCATTATTTTAGTCATAGCACTGTTCGAAGTTATTTCCTCCATGGTCAATGCACATTTGAGTTTGCCGAATCCCCCACAAACTACTAATGGAAATAGTAAAGAAACTTCGTTTTTTATAAAGAATAAATACCAAGCAAACTTGATTTTTAAACAAATTATTTTTTTTATAAAAAATAAATACCTAGCTTACTTGATTTCTACAGAAACTGTTATTTATAAAAAATTAATACCAAGCAATCTTGATTTTTACACAAATAATTGTTTTGCACATTTTACCAAATAAATTGAAAAGTTATAATAATGTATTAGAATTTTTATTAATAAGGCTTTACTAGACGTTTGAAATCTATTCCCAAGTTTTTGCGTATATGTTGTAAAACACCCTGTATATATGAAATACATGTATTTTTACCAGCGCTTGCAAAATTGACTGTTTATAGGAGTGATCTGGTTATAAGATATATTGCCTATTACTAGTGATTTCATTGCTTTTCTGTACTGTAAAATTTAACTTAATATATGAACATTGCACATTTTTAAATAATATAATTGTTATTAATATATGAAAGTATCCCTTTTGATTAACAAGTCTGCATGTATAATTTAAAAATATAATTCAAGGCTCTTTTAATATCACAATCATCATATGATTAAAGCTTTTATCTACATAAACTGCCCCAGTTATAATTAAAATAATTGCTTCACATTTTTTTTAAATGATAAGCTAACAAAATATAATAATTTTTACATATCTGCATATTGTGTTTTCCTTATTATTCAAACAACAAAACAAAGTAAGTAGTCGGCACTTTCAGCATATTTATTTTATAAAGCTGTATTAAATTTCAAATGCTATGTTTGGAGTGAATGTTCAAGTTCTAATCAGAGACTTACCTCGCCATAAAAGATAAGATATTGAACCATGTGTTTCATTTGTGTTCAAAACATTTAATTAGCATTGTGTAGAGAGTGTGGTGGGTTACACATTGCTCATTCTTTCTTGATTTTATTTGTTATTTTAATCAAATTAAATAAAACATTTTTAGATTCTAACTGGATGTGTAAAAGGTGTTTGGAGAATGAACCGATTAAGGCTAGAAAAAGTGCAGAATTGAAGCAGGCGAAGAAGGAAAGACGTAAATCGAGTGTTGTTGTTGAGAATCCTACCTCGTCAGTTACATTAAAACCACTGCCATACGATGTGAGTAATATTTTCATTTATGATTTTAATATTAACAATGCAAAGCAAGTGCAATAACCTTTGATTCATAAAACAATGCTTTAAATGAACCTGTTTGCATAAATTAAATGATTTTATAATTTCTAATATTACAATTATAGTTAATTATTGATTATAATATAATATAATTAAAGGATATTATATATATATTTATATATATATATATATATATATATATATATATATATAAAATAGGATATATTAGTATTTATTATATAAATGATACATTCTATTAATATAGAAAACAAACGAATTTATAGTTTAACTTATGAAAATATGTCTTACAAAGACATTCTATGTATGATGCATATAGTTCAACTTGATATTTTTCAGGACAGTGCTATTTATTAAATTGTAATTATGTTATTCCATGAGAATGGAACGCCTAGTTTACTACTTTAGTTGTCCCACTAATAAATAAAACATTGCAATGTAAGAAAAACAAATGCTTAATAAATAATCAATTGCAATTAAAGTAACATGTTTTAAAGTTGTATGCAGAATTGTGGTCACAGAACAGATTCGAGATTGTTAAAAAACTTCACTTAAGCAAAAAAGGTATCATCTTTTGTGATCTTATTTGTGGACATGTGGACATACAAATAATTGAATGTTTAAAATCAACTTAATAAAGTAATTTGGGAGGTTATCTCCAGCGGTGAATGACTACTAGAACTATTCAGCAAATTATATGAAAAGTCCTAGCCATTCTCCGCTGGAGATAACGTATCAAATTATTGATAAAAGGACCTCTAACCATTTGAAACATTAATAAAGTAAATTAAAAAAAAAATTGCCCTCGTTAAAAGTTTTATTTAAAAAAAATGTAAGTGTGCTTCGACCACACGGAACCTCTAGCATCGTAGACAGACGGTAAACATTCCTTGGGGATTTGCCCTATTGTTGAAGAACATATGCAAATAATCAAATTTTATTACTAAAATCCACTGCTACATATGAACATGGTTATCTCGTGCAGCAGCGTCTATCTTAAATTGCAGGTCTATGAAAGTAAACTGCAAATAATTGATGTCTTCAAAGTCAACATAACGGACCCCATCCAGCAAATTCACCCGGATTTATGCAAGAAAGTAATTGGAAATTGGATTAATGAAAGTCGCGGGGGGGGGCTCTCGAACAACTTTGTATTCTATGTTTAAAATATTATATTTAATAATGCCATAAAATATACTTTGAAATGGAAAAAAATTGACTTGATAGCTCACATACAACTTTTTTCCTATATTATTGAAAACATATTTACATTATTAAGTTTATTTTACATCAAGCTATTTTGATAAATATAGATATTATGTCAGGATTTGATATAGAGATTGATGTATTAGATATTATGTCACGAAATAAATTTAGATTTTATGAATATTTTAAGAATTGATCAACGTAAATTTTTTGTAATTAACACTTATGTTAATGGCTATTAATAATCTCGATAAATAAAACAGTTTCCTCAAAAATGATTTGTTTTAGAAAAATGACCGTTCTCGGGCTTTATGAATTTGCTGCATATCGGATATACAGAGTTGGGATTAATTGGTGGATAGGTAATTTTGTAGATGGTGCCCAAAGAGAACAACAATCTCAATTACAAACTGTTTAGAAAGTCTTTGTTGGGCCTCCAAAATATCTTTTTACAACATTTATTTTTGATTTCATTTAAGAACTGTATATGGTAATAATTTGTGTTGGTCTACACTTATTCGTAAAATGACACTGGAAATTATAAAAATTTGAAAAGCGCAATATTTCTAAAATGAATGATGTTTGAAAAAGATTTGCTTGTTGAATGTTAGTTTTACAAAGTTGGGGTATACAGGAGAGAAACATTTTTGGGATTCGGGTCCGCCTATAGCGATTGCACCGGTGCTCGGCTGAAGTGCTTGCTATATCTGGAATTTGTTATAAGTGGGCAACACACAAAATATAATTAATAGGCAGAAGTTTACACATTTTAAAACATCTAGGTGTCTTTGCTTTTCCAATAATAAGCATTTTGCATTTTTATGTGCCTATCATTTTACATAAACAACTTTATATATATATATCCTGTTTTGTTTCTATTAATAATATCATTATTGGAATAGTCTACGTATTTCAGGCCAAATGTTATTTAGCCAATTGCGTGTTGTTTCTGCTGAAACTGCCAGGTTCTCCATGAATTTTACTTGAAGAATATGGCATCTTTTCTTAAAATGACCCACCCAGCATTTTGTACACCCTTTATTAGATGATAATTTTGAAAATGGTTCTGCTTTTAGATGTAATACAGGACCACTTTTTTGCTTGAACCAATTAAGCAACGACCGATCCACGTTTCTATTAACCCTGCATCCGATGGGTGTGGTCTATGAGTGCACACCAAATTGAAAATTATCAATAACTATTTTGTAATTTTTTTGTAAATTATCTGGTTTACTTAGTACTTATATTAGTACTTATCCGAAACTAAAAAAACGACTTGTATTTACGTGAAATTAATTTTGACTACTTTCTGTAATGTCCATATCATTTTATGCACTGACTCACCCATTTGAATATGCAGTGCGTAATTGTAAAACCAAAGTATCAAATATTTATATTTGTTTACTTTAAATATGGATTTTCATTAGACTATATAAAACCATCATTATAATTTATTTTTGTTCAAATGTTACATATAATTTCAAATGTGTTGGTATTATTGATAATGTCAAATTTGCATTATTTTGGAAAATTCTTGACCACAAAACAGGTATAAAACTGTCGCATTGCCGACCTCTTTTTACCCAAGCATTGCGATTTTGGGAAATCGGGTTTGTCGGAAAAATTCATTGAAAAATAATATCTGTTTCATACAACCTACTAAAACCCTCATTATCACTAATCTATAAGCTGGATGTTTTGTATTTCAAACACTCTGGTATATAAATTATACAAATTGAACGCTGATGTTTAAACTATTGTCATTTGTGTGTTGAAATTTTTATATTCATTTAAATTTTTTGTCTTCTTTGATTGTTTTTCAATAAATATTTTGTATGAGATTGCTTATTTTTATTTATTTGATGTTAAAATTTAAATAAAACAAAAGAATGATAAAAAAGCAACTTTAAAGTTTTAACAATTTTGAATCAAACAGGATGTTTGAAATACTATATAATCAACATATTGATACACAATTTAATTATAATTATTTTTGTTTGACTTTCTCCGACAATTTCATTTTGTTCTTTATAGACCACGGACGGAGGGTTAACTGACTTTTTCATTCTTTTTAGTGTCGATACGTTAGAACTTAAAGTTATTTTAAATTTTGCTTCTGTATTTCCAAATGGTGAAAACTGCCGAGGTATATAAATTATATTTCTCACAAATATCACTGTTGCATGTTCCTTCATTAATTATTTAATTTTTTTGCTGCAATGTAAGCTAATTTCTATTAGACATGATGGTAGTAATAAATTTCAACATCAACTGATGTTGCATCTCAAGAATTGAGATTGTTCAAGTCATGACATGTTTCTTTACATATCTTACATTATAAACGAAGCTCTGGCACTCGTTAAAACATCAAGAACTTGTTGTAATGCTGCGATTACAACAAAGATTCTAGAATATTTGTCTGTCGTTACTCATAGAAAGCGAAGTTTTTAATATTCCATTAAGATAATAAATAAATTTATTAAGATAATATACTTGCTATAACAGAAGTTGCAATGTATTGATTTAAATAGACGAGTTTTATTAATTTTATACGCTCGTAGTAAGTGTATTGTTATAAGCGAACTCAACTGTATATGAGGCAATAATAATCTATAAAAGTTGATTTGCCTAAAAATCTAACTAACTAACTAAGTCGACTGTATATGACTTTCAAAATATATTTCTATTGTAAATGACATATTTCTAATAATTTTTTTTTCAGCCTGAAACGTTAAGTTGGGATACAAATCACAGGGTTAATTTGGAACAGCAATATTGTTATTGTGGTGATAAAGGAGACTGGTACACACAGATGATACAATGTGGACGATGCAGACAATGGTTCCATGAGAAGTGTATTGGATGTTTAAAATATCCTCTATATTGTGGTGACAGATTTTATGTGTTTGTCTGTTCTATCTGCAATCAAGGAAAAGAGTTTGTCCGCCGTTTTGAACTGAATTGGGTGGACCTAGTGCATCTGATGTTATTTAATTTGACTGCATTTAATTCTAAGAAGTATTACGATCTTGATACTATTATTTTACCTTATATCAATGATAATTGGCATGCTCTACAACTACCTCCAAAGGTTTGTATAATATTTGATTATTTTATATAAGCTGGGAAAATTCATAATCATTCAGCGACTTTCTATCAGAGAGCACATATCTCAAGTAGATTGGAGGAATAGTTTGGGGCCAAAACTACTCATATACTACTACTACATATAAAAACTGATATATCTGCATAGTGTGATGAGGAATATTATTGAAGTAAAATTTAGATAGCTTATTTTTATCGTACATTTACCAGAATTATTGTATATCTGGCAATATTGCAGAAAAGTGTTTCACGGAAAATATAGATATTGAAAGCGTTGGTTGTATCAGAAGGGCTTAACCACAATGTTAAAACATTGAGTTTACGCCTTTCTGATACGACACTCTTGATACGTAATAGGCAGACAGTCTGCAAATTTCTGGACGACTTGTTTTTACCTATTAATTACTATCATAAAATTCAAATGAGATGTAATTTTGTGTTAATTTTAACACCATTATTTTTTTGTATACAAATTAAGTGTGTGAAAAAATGTATTACAAATTTGCAATTTACTATATTATTTATCATTCTATTTTGATGAGCAGACTTCACAAACATTTGGTTATTATACTTGTCATAATACCGAAACCAGAAATATATGATCTTTATTAACTTTCGAGATAACCATAAATTTTTTATAGGACAATTTGTCCTATAACCTTATATGATTGTTATTTTATGATTGTTATTTTAAATTAAATTTTGCATGTACTTTTGCTTCCGATTTTTTATTGTCATATTTTAGTAATAAAGTAAATTTTTTATTTTCAGATTTTTACTGTAAGCAAGACTGAACGTAGAGAAAATATTTTATCAGTTCTTACGAATAATAGGAATCGTTTTAAATGTGGCAGAGAAATAAAAAAGAGAACAACAATCTGGGGTTTGAGAGTACGTTTACCTCCTCCGGCACCTTGTTTCACATTATCAGCATCGGGTATAATAACAGAAGAGGATATCAAAGAAAGATGGCAAGGAAACAGACGCTTACAATTTCTACCATATCCTGATATAGAACAACATGTAGTTTTACCCGATGTACATATGATAAATGTAATGATGGGTACTGCATACAGAGATAAATATGTGTATTCTGAAACAGAATCCCCTTGTCCGAGCCCTGAATTAGAGCATATCGAAGAAAAACAAATGTCTTTTGAAGACAAGGCCAATTATCTGGGGCCAGGCTGTGTTAAAAAAAGTGTACCATTTCCAAAACTTAGTCTCAAACACAAGAAGCGATTGTTATCACTGAATTTACGTAAACGTGATAAATTGATAAGACGGCATAAGAGAAAAAATGGTAAAGAAGAAGTTGTAAAGCGAAGAACAACTAGAGTTAGTTTAGATAGTAAATCTAGTAAAAATAACGAATCATTGCCTTTAACCCCACCGACATCGGTTTCGGCTCCGCCAACCCCACCAACTTCTGGTTCAAGTAACCTTGGTCCTGAAACAACAGATTACTCAGAACACTCAAATAGTTTAGTGCAGGCACTCAAAAAAGACAAATTATCCAGGAACCATTTAGAGGAGTTGCATACTCCCTGTGATACATCCGGTGATGAAACTTCTTCAAAAAGCACCCTAGATCTAATAATACCACCACCTAAAGATTTTGAAGGGAAAAATAATCCCTTTCTTACATTTTTACGTGGTAACGATGATCAAACCAAGAGTCGAAGAAGTAAAGATTCGATTACATTACCATTACCATTAACAGCTGTTATACCAGGACGACCAGTAGGTAGGCCATTAAAAAGACAATTAAGTGAAAAGGATATATGCATTGGACCAAATGGCGAAGTCAAGCGTAGAAGATTGCGTCGTAGCCGAAGTGGACAAAATTATGGCCAAACTGCTAGTAAAACAGCCGCAGTTGTACCTGTTAGACCAGACGCAAATGATTGGAATCAACGAAATTTACGATCGAATCTAAACCAAATAAATCCAAGTTCTTCATCGCAGTTGGGAAGTTGCATGGATTATGCATTGAATGGTAGGCGTTTAAGAGTGCGTCAAGATAAAAGTGTTGAAAAGGAGAAGAAACCACCGACACCGAAACCTAGTCCAGTTAAGCAGGAGCCAGATATAAATATGGACGATTTAAAAAGTTCTGTGCATAGTTATTTTGGTGCTGCTACCCGTATTGCAGATGGTGAAAGGTTTACAGTTAAAGCGAAAAGGTATGGTCCTACAGGAAAATTAGAGTATTTGCTAGAATGGGAGGGGGTCAGTAACGGAATGACTTGATTTTTATAAATGTTTATTTTTTCATGGGCATTCACACTTTGTATACTTTTATTAAAATTGCGTTTTTGACATTATTAGTTATAATTATATTTTCAGAAATATATTTATTGTTCAGAATAATGCTTTATATATTATTTTCGTATTTGTGTTCGAAACAAATTACGATATGATTTTAATATAAGTATAATAATTGTATGGAAAGTAATTACTAAATTGAACCTTATAAGAGTAATTACAATAAATCTGGGTGGGTAGTGGCTTTACTGAAAATTAACTAGCACTCCCAAGCTTTTATTGACATATTAAAATTGCTTTCAGTACAATTATAATACGAATAAAAATTGTTATTATATTATAAATAATAATGTTAAATTTGTTTGTTATCAAAATTTTATAATTATCAATTATCAATTCAAATATCGTGTTATAATTAATATATTGTCTCTTTTATATATTTTTTAGCTTCATTAAATTATACACAGCAAATAAATACTTTGTATATTAAATGCTTTCTAAAAAAAATTGTCAAGCTATCTATGTACTTATTAGTTGCTTGTGGATCTATTTGAATGAAACAAAAATTAAGATAAACCGCTTAACAAAGACTACAGAGTTCATATAATTTTTTTTAAATGTCAAAATGGAATAATTTTTCTTTTAACATATTTCTATTCCGTTTGGTACATTTCAAATTAAATCTAATAAATAAAACATTTAGTCAATTAATATACAATTAAATAATTAATTTTATTTGTTAAGTTAACATCTTTCTGATTGATTTTTAAAACAAGAGTAAAACGGTTTATTAGGACTTCAATAATTCAGAACTTATTCATAACTTATCCAAGATCAGTTTGGAAAATGCAAGTAGGAACAACGCTATTATTAAATATAATAAACCTGTAATCTCACTTATTTGACATTTATTTTTTCAATGAAATGAAGCTAGATGCATTAATTTTTTGCAACATGTTGATCTTTTTTGCGGATTCTTGGTGGCATTTTATTCGGACAAAAGAATGCAATTCTGGATTAGCATGAACGGTGTTTAAACATGTTTATGAAAGAAGACTTGATCCGGTTTTCCTATTCCTAACAAGCATTTCAAGGGAACTTTTTTGGACAGAGAAAAGTGATGACATTTATTTCAAAAAATATTAAAATGATTTTAAATTGAATAATAGTCACTAGCATAATACACAATTTTGCATTTAGCATTTGAATCAAATTTCAATATTTAAGGTTTTTCAAAATTCGTGGCTACTATGTTTCATAATGAATGCTGGGAGCTGTAAGCAAACTCACGGCGTATTATTATATTAATGACAAGTGACATAAATATCATTGCCATATTTACATCGAGACACTAACAAAAGCAATAATGAGAAACATTGTTTGAAATGGAAGAAGATGCTTGTTCTTCTTCAGCAACTTTTACTATTATTATTAATGTCTCACTTCACTATCACTTTTGACTAATTATCAGGTGGTTTTAACAGACAGCATAAGCAAAGAAGGTTGCAAACTCTCAAGGCCATAATTCAAAACTGCAGCTGCATGTGCATAATTGGACTTTTCTATGCTTATTTATATTTCTATGTTAACTACAACTGCTGCTGTCATAATTGAAAATTTTAAGTTACTACTGTTGAATCGATAAAAGTTTGTGTACTATTAATTTTAACACTGTTTTCATTTTTCTTAGAACTCGGAGAGTTTTCAATGAGATTTGATGTTTTAAATAGAAAATTTCCTGAAAGTTACTTCCATCCAAGTCTTTTTCAATTAAAATCACTCGTTCTACAATATGTTATACATAATTTCATTTTTTCTAACTTAACATTGCAAAAAGTATTGTTTACTACTTTTTTTTTCATAGGCAATGCGATGAGTCAATGCCAAACCGATACAGAGTCACGTAACCTTACATAAATAACTATTTCAAGAAAAGGTTAATAACCACTCACTTTGACTAGTTTATTATTTGCAGTGGCATTACACGTTAATCAATTATTTGGTTTATTTTTGTTTCAATTTGATGCGGAAATCACTAAGTTGTACTGATGATCTCTTATGAAGAGTGAAACAATTGTATGCAGTTGATTGTTGCCGCTTGTAATAACTTTGAAATTGAATTGGAGTTATAATACTAATGGCCTGTAAGGTATATTGAGTTTTCCAAATGGATTTCTGGCTCTTAATATTTGTCTTGCAGGAAAAGGCATTTAACCACTTACTTTGACTAGTTTATAAATAACTGTTGTTTACTTTGTTTTATAGGCAAATTGATTAATTTCAACATATCCTATAGTTTATTTTTCTACACATTGGCCAAACGCTGCCGGTGCCAAGCAGCATTGGTGCTAAATGGCCTTGGTCCCAAACGTTACCTGTTTGGACCTGTCAAAAATTGTAAAGCATTTGTGAAAAACTGAAAAAAATTGTATATTGGTCTAAACAGCAATCATGTTTTGAGACAGGTTTAATTGTGGGTGTCAGTTTCAAGCTGATACGACAACGCTACTATTGGTAATACAGAAATCATTATCTTTGTCAATATTCTTTATAAATGTCTAAGCAAATTTGGTTATTCATTAAAAATGGGTAGTGAATTTGATTGAAATCAATAAAAAAATTCAGAAATTTTATCAGTACGTTCAAGGAAGTGCTGTACATGATATGAAATTAATTTGATTGATTTGATTATTTAAATTTGAGATGACTTTTAGCAGTATGCTATAACAAGTTCACTAGATGTGTTATTACCATATTACAATGCAACTGCAATAATATCTCAAAAATGTGAACGACAAAATTTGATTACAATATAACTGCAATAGGAGAGAATCAGCAAAATGGCTGACCTCTAGTGTTAAGTTTTGAACTGCTCAAATGGGGAAAACAAAACCCCCGTGAAATGAAATGTGAGGAAACTAACCTATTACATATTTACCAGTGACAGAGATGTTTTTGTTGACCCTTTTTGGTTATAAAATTGATAATTTTAGGGATTTTTTTCAAAAAACTACTAACAGATAACTTCACACTGATTAACACTGATCACGTGGGTTTTGTTTTTCCCATTTGAACATCTTAAAAGCGCCATCTATTGGTTCTTGATTTCCGCCTATACATCGCTGCACTGCAACTACACTGATCTGTATTTGAACAACCCTCTATGTTAACAGTTAAGGAAGTTTTCAAGGTCATAATCTCTTTTATTTTCTCAATTCTTGGGCATGCTTTGTACTATTGGTTATAAGAAGATTCAATTTGACTTGTTTCGAATTGTAGTGAATTTTAAAGTAAAAGAAAAGGATT
>JARJEC010000023.1:0-12687 GCA_030264575.1 Tachinus sp. AB-2021 | reverse complement strand
TTTACATCATTGCCCCTAAGTTAGCCGATGGCTTGTCATAGTGGGGTTTTGATGGGACCAATAGCTTATAAGGTGACTTCCGAACCACCAGTGGATTGATAGCGGGATTAAAATTGGTCAGATTTTTGGGGTTTGAACCCACGACCTCTAGCTTGCTAGACTAGCGCTTTATAACTGAGCCATCCACTATAATATGGAATTTTCGCGTCCGTATAAGTTGGCTTACAAAAAATACCAAAAGTAAAACCATTATTAATGTGACAAATTGTTAGGTCTAAAAAATTTACTGTATTGCCTATTTAAGATTCTGTTTATAAAATTTAAACAAATGTCTAGTTGTCATTGAGTGCCCCTAAAACATTCTAAAATATCATCTTCGTATCTATAGCAAAAGAAGATATGTTTTACAGCAAGGTCTGATTTAAAAATTGTTTTTTCTGAAATATTTCTTCTAAGAGGGGAGTTAAAGGTGAACCCATAGCTAGTCCTGCATCTTGTTTGAAGAACTTATTGTCAAATTGAAAATAGTGTCTATACAGAAATTTAGGTATAATAATATTTCATCACGAATAAACATGCAAATACTACTAAAATCAAACATGTTTAAAATTAAATCGAAACATTCATTTGGAGGAATATTAGAGAGGATACCACAAATATCAAAGGAAACTAATTTAGTTTTTGGGGGTTTTTAAGTTTTTAATTTTATTATCTAGTTTATTCACTACAATGAAAACGTCAAACTTAGAGCAAAATCTTGTATGTTCAGTAATTAATTTATTTAATTTATTTCTAGCTTACGGGTGGGACTATTAATGTATGAAACTACTGGTCGTATAGGAGCATCCTGTTTGTGATTTTTTACTAATCCGTATAATTTTGGGGATTACTGTTAATTAAAGTGAAACTAGATTATGGTGGAAAAAAAATGATTTTTGTGAACAAAATTTGAAAATTTATCTCTGCAAATTCTGCTATTAAATTATCGTTGACATTATTTTTATATCATGTTGCATTTCCATATCCAATTTTTACCAAGTACTGAGGTACTTAGTAGTATGGTTTTAACAGTATCCAATGGTATAACTTCAAAAAACTTATTTCTATTATAATATTTTAAAGTTTAAGAATTCACTTAAAAACATTTACCGCTGTTCGAGCTTTTACAGTAGCATATATACAAAACATTTTATAACAAGTTTATGTTAAAAATCTAATATTCTTATAAACAATCTATCAATTATTATCAGTAGTAGATATGCTATGAGAATCCTGGCTTATTTTGGCAATCTTTTACATGTAAATCTCGAAAAGAAATTGTAAGGTACATCCTGACGCTTTTGGCTTAAAAATAGTAAGAGGTCATACTAAGATGTACTAGCGGTATAACAAGCAGTATAGTGGTAAAGCGACCGGTATAGTGATGGCTATGCCGCTATACTGATTGCTATACCGTTATACCACTCGCTATACCTTATGCTATACCGCTAGTGCATCTCAGTATGACCACCAACTACTTTTTAAGTCAATAGCGTCACAATAGACCTTAGAATTTTTTATAGAGATTTACATGTAAAATGTGACCAAAATAACCCAGGACTCTTGTAGCATATCTGTGTTATATCCATATCAGTCTTATAATTATATATTTAGTGTATTAAAAACATTTCAATATAGCAGTTAATACACTAATCCATTACCCGGGTTGTTTATTTATTTATTTAAATATTAATAAAACATAATCGAGTTCAAATTTATTATTAAAATGATCATTTACATTTTTTACAGTTCTTTAATCATTTATATAGGATATAACAATCTCAAGAAAACTTAGAAAGTTGAAAGTTTGGTAGACAGAACATTAAAATTTCACAAACTTTGTTATAAATAAAATAGTAAAAAGCATTCGCTCGCATCATTCACCTATTTAACTTCGTTGCAAAAAGTGGAATAAAATATAGCGTCAATTTTCAACCGTATAAATAATAGATGTATCGGTGCGTTTGCGGAGGGATGAGTCTGCACGGCCGATTGAATCTAACGGGATCCCCAGAAAAAAGTCTAGAAGTATATAAAAGGAAATCGGTCCGGATAAACACATCTCATCAGGGATGAGCACGTTATGTATGACCTCGTGTTTTCTTAGGATGGATGTAGGTGAAGAAGGGTGGTATGAGGAAACGGCTGAGCTTGTAGCGAATACGGCTAGGTAGTCCCGATTCGCACCCTAATGACCGCAATAAAATTAACTGTGTGCTGTCGAATTGCCCAGAAGGACTAACTACCTCCTGTCTTGTAGCACTTTATCGGTGATGGCAGAGACATTATGGGATAAATTAGAGCAAATGAGAGCACGTTGCGTCGGTAATGCGTTGTTTCTACTCAAATTACATCTCGATAACGCAATTAAGAAAATGCTGTTATTTCTGGGTGCTGATATAATTTTTTAATGTATTATTAAAATATCAACTTTTCAAATCGTCTATAATCTCTAACATGTTTCTTAGGTAATAATTTTTGTAGCCTATTTATATATTCTTCATATAAAAACAAATAAATCTAATTACGCATATAAATAATTTAATAATTTGTGTTTTTGTCATAAATATGCTGTGCAGTAATATTACTACACACAGTAATGGTTTGATTCATGTGCAAGTAAAACTATCGCAAGTCTCTATCTGAGAGTACTTGCCCATTCATTTGCATAGTGTAAATACTCTCCGAGGGTATTATCAAGCAAAGCGTAAAACTGGCGGAAAGTTGTTGCGGCAAAAATTGCTTGCCCATGTAATCACGTTGGGAGAGTGTTCTTGCAAGTCTACCGTGTAAACGCTTACGCAATTACTTGCAAGAGTACATATTAATTGCTATCGCAAGTTTTCTCAAAAGTTCTATGGCAAGTTATTTGATCGTGTAAACCTGGCATATCTAATGTCATTTGTAAAATCATATTTACGTTTGAAGTTGGCTTTAGATAAAGCAATAAAGCAATACTTTTATCTAATTACAAATTAGTAATTTTTCTGACTATAAAAAAATCTTATTTTTATACATTAGTAACAGCATTTTAAAATTTATTTTTAGATTGTTTTTTTTTTGTTATGAACATGTTTTAAAAGAAATGTTTTTATTTTCTTAGCGTTTTTTTTTGCTTATAAAATAATTTTAAAAAATATCTTATTTTTACAAAAATAATTGTGAAAAACAAAAAATTTGGCTTTAATAAAAATACATGGTAAGAAACAATGCCGTTCAATGTGTATTCGGATCACAATTTACGATAAACTAAGAGAAAATTACTGCGTTGGGAATGCGCGATAGCTAATATTTATACGACCTGTCCTTAGAAACAATTGAGAATTTTAAGCAGGTGCTAAGGACACGTTGAATTTTTTAGATAGCCCACGGGAGGAATTACGGACCAAGAAAAAAAGGGGCGCGCGTCCGTGAATAATCAGCAAGGAAGTTTAAAAAAAGTATATACATATATACTTAGACATCGAGTCGCAGGAATTTAGGAGGACGATTAAGGATAATTAAATGTTGAGCGAGCCCATTATTTTTTATCGGAATTTATTGTTGCTCCGCTGCTAGAATTTTTAACCAAGATAATTTATTTAGTTTGTTTTATTAGAATACATACAATAATTTTTAATTTGATTATTATAATTTTGAAGCTTATTTATGTAGAAATATAATTTCCTTAACAAGTAAGAATTAAATTAAATCAAAATTAATAAAATTTGCTTAATAATAAAATATAAAAATTATAAAAAGAACATGCTGATTAAAATATCCAAGTATTGAAACAACAAAAAGGTTTTCTGCAAAATTTCATCTAATATATAAGAAGTTTTAAATACAAAAGGATAAAGAAAGTTTGAGAGTCGCCGATATGAAGGTGTTTTCCTAATAAAAGCTAAAGTAGTTTAATCAATTTTCACAATGCCCGAAATGGATGCGGGAAAAAAAAGAAAACGACCTGAAACTTCATGCGAACTGAACATATGTTCCCAAACATCACCGTAATTTAATCCGAACGATTTAAAACGTAAAAAATATATAAAAATTTTCTCGAACGTTAACCCGCACACAATTCATCATTCGCAAAATCTCAACACGTAGATAGCAACAACAAAAAATAAAATTGAAAATAAAACGATTAAAAAGCATTAGAAGCTTTATCCCCTTCACCAGATTAAAAGTACTTTATGATGTTTGCTTTTTATAGATTATAAAACTATTTTACGATGTCGGGAAAGCGTTTTCCCTCCCTGTGTGTGTATGCGGTGAACAAATAGCCGAGAACGAGTAAGTATCAAACGGGTATAGTATTAAGTATCGCTTTATGTTAGATATATTTGTGTTCCTTGGAGGGAGAAGCTGCGATGGAAAATATTCCCGGCGCATTAAAGCTCGCTTAGATGAAGAGGATTTTCATGCAGCCAGTATAATAGTCAGTTATCAATCATTATGTGACGTTATCTCGCTACGTACAAAAGTGAAATTACGAGAATGGAATATTGGATTTATATATTTTTCTCTCTGTGAATAATCATTTGAATTAATCTTATTTGATTTATTTTTTAACATTGACCAACTGCTAAAAAAAACTACTTTAATCTGAAATGAAAAAAGTTGTAATTATTGATTAAGAAAATAGTTTTTGTTCACTACAATACTAAATAAATAATATTATAAAGATTAAAAAATAATCACTTGTTGAGACACTAAGAGGTTGCAACATGAATTATAAATTATTTAAACATCCTTCACATGGGAAAGCTTTTCGCAAGTTTACTTGTACTTTTTTGTCTAGACCCATCACAACTTTCAACTAGAATTTATATAAATATAATGAAAATTTTATTTTCACAAACTTTTCCAATACTTACTTCACTATTATTTTTTAATTAAACATAAATAATGCTAAAACAATAAAAAAACAATTTATATTTGTTTAAAAATTACATTATTTCCAGAAATTGATTTTGTTTTTATTTCATTTTTGTATTTATATAATTTTCTGAAATTTTAATATAATTAAATCTCAAATCTTAAGATTTAAAGTAATTTTGAAATATGTATAGTACGCATTATTTTGTAAATAGTTTTTCTGTCCCTATGTTAGTAAATACCTAATTACAATATAAGTAAATACGCCATTACAAACAGTGTTATGTAATAAAAGGAAAAACTGTGTTGTAATATAACATATATTACGTAATATCTACGTAAAACAAGGTGGCATCTTGTCAAAACAAATAAATTTTTAGTACTGTCGTTGGTGTCAATAAAACTGCCAATTGAATATTTAATAATGCAACAACAACTGAAACGTATAGTAATATTTGTATTGAATAAAATGTATTCGAACTCAGAGGGAATTTGAATTTACTGAAACATCTGATATTCCAGAACAAGCAAAAAATGAATTAAATAATTTATTGCTTCAAAAATCGAAGGGAAGATAATTTGTATAAATGTAGTCAAGTATAGTATACAATTCTAGTTGTAATGCAACTATCGTTTTGTAATATACTATTAACTAGCAATAAATCAGTATCTGGTGTAATTCGTTAATTAATAATTAAAATAAGTAGCATAAATATTCTTCAGATCTTTAATAACCTGAAAATGCTGAATTAATTATATTAAGTGAAAATGTCACGCTACATTTCTTACAGAAAGCTCCTTATTTATACTTTGATGTTGCCTTTTTATTAAATATGATAAAAAGCAGCCGGTCGATAATTGAATAAGTAAAAACCAATTATATTAGTTAGAAAAAATAATAATATTAAAAATTATTATCCAATTTATTGATATAATTTATAAATAAAAAGAATTGTATCATTTATTGATAATTTAATATTCAAAATGCTTCGTTTAAAAAAATATTGAGTAGAATTTTTGAACTGCAATGTGTTGAGAATTATTCTCAAAAAATACAAAAATGCCTTTTTTGAAAAATATAAATTAGATAAGTTTGTACTCTGATATTTTGTAAAATTTTGTATCTTAATAACTTATTTTAAATGTAAAGCAAATTATAAAAAATTGGATTTTGCTGAAATATCATAAATTATTACGGAAACTTTACAACAAAAAAATACAATTTAAAAAAAATTGCAAAATATTTAAATTTCAACAATGGCAAAAGAATTCTATAATTTATTGATAATTTAATATTCAGATTGTTCTATTTAAAATATATTGAGTAGAATTTTTGAACTGCAATATGTTGATGATTATTTTCAAAAAATATGAAAACGCCTTTTTGAAATATATAAATGAATAAGTTGCAAAAATCTGGTATTTTGTAACATTTTGTATCTTAATACCCTTTTTTAAATGTGAAATAAATTATTAAAAAAATGGATTTTGCTGAAATATCACAAATTATTACGGAAACTTTACAATAACAAAAAAAAAATTTTTTAAATGCAAAATGTTTAAATTTCAAGAATGGCGGCAAAATGTTTCAAAATTTTATAAAAAAAACTAAAAGATATATTTTTAACATTTAACATTTAAAAGTTTTGAATCAAGATTATAAAAAAAATGTTCCAAATTTTCAAATAATGTTAAAAAATGTATCTAAATAGTGTAAACTATTAAAGGAATAATAAAAAAAAATGCAAAATCTTGAAAAAAGATGAATTTTTAAAGATGATATAAATCGCAAAAAAGTTGTGTTAACTGTAAAATAATCGGTAATGTTTATAAAATATCTGAAAATATCACCAAAAAACTGAACAAAAATCAAAAATTGTTCAAATGTCAATAAACATTGAAAAACCAACACAAAACTAGTAAAAATGCATTTTAATGTTACAAAATTGCAATTAAAAGTTTCTATAAATTTTTCTAAAATTAAAAAAAAGTTAATGTGCTTGGAACACAAGAGAGATCAAACAATGTATTATATCAATATATAATAACTACCTCGTTATTGTATATTGATTGTAGAATAAAATTTCTATTAATCACCACATTACTAATTATTAAAAATATAATACCTCCCTGTATAATTATAAATCCATTATATCAAGCCATTTTTAAATTTTTGACAAATCATATTCCACTTACACTGAAAATTGCATTTATTGAAGAATTACAGTGAAAATTGCACATGTGCAAAAATTACTGTGATAAGTACACTGGCGCTAAGCAACGCAATCAATATAAACAAATCGAACTTAACTCGACAAATTAATTAATATCAGTCAGTGTCAGATACAAGACCCCATAAATATTTACAAATTGGATTAATTAATTCTAACAAATTGAAAATTTAACCAAAAAATCTCGAGAAATAGTCAACTAAATAAATTTCGTGCAATAAAAACATTCAAAATATGTTATATTATAACCTTTATGAAACGGCATTCATTCATTTTAATTGTAATTTGATTGTCAAACTCAATGCGCAATTGAGTTTGACAATCAAAAAAAGATTACGAGACGCGACGTATACTTTTGATCAAATTACAATCAAAATAAATTCATGCAGATTCTCAATATTGCAAAATTGTTAAAAAATGTCAAAAAACGTAAAACATGAAATGTCTGCAACAGTCTTTTGTAGAAAAGATGCGAAAGTAGAAACTGTTGCAAAACGTGCCAAAAAAACCAACATTTAAATTGAGATTTTAATAAATGTAAAATCTAAATAAAATGCATTTGATTATCCTAAAATGTGAAAAAAAATTTAAATTTTCTTTTGCTCAATGTTAGAAACGTTTGCAACTATAAAGTACTGTTCAAAAATTTGTGTAAGATGTTGCCAAATGTAAAAAAAAATTAAATTATGAAAAATATTTATATATTATCCTAAAACAAAAAAATATGTTAAAATGTTCAAAAATGTTATTTAGAAAAAATACCGCAAAATTCTTTATAATATTCAGAAATATTGGAAATTATTAATCTATGATAAAAATACAAATAGTTAGTTTATTACATTCAAGTGCTAGTAAGTTTTCGCCTCATTAGTTGGAGCGCTGTAAAATACTTAACGTGTAAGATTTGTCTGTGACTTTTTGGCTAATAGGTTTTATTAAATAAAGCTTGTTAAAATATTTATGATATATTTATGGAAAAACGACATTTGACAATGAAAATTTAATCAATTGTACTTGCAGCTTTGATCAACAAATGGCAGAATATAAAATTTTTCATTTATATCAAGCACTATTTTATAATTATTTGATGTAAAGTAATATTTTGTTACATAAACGTAATTATTATAATTACAATACTTCTCCTAAATCTGTGCCCAATATTTTTTGCAGTTTTTGCCGTATTCCCGCGCATTTTTTACAACACTGTGTGTAAAAATCTAGCGTCAGTTGCTAGATTTTTACACAGTGTTGTAAAAAATAAAAGACAACATATTCATATTATAGTTCAGGAGACCAACAAATCTATATTTGGCATGTTTAATGGTATATTCTGTCACTTGTTATAGAATGCCAATACATAAAAAACACATAAGAAGCAAGTGTTTCAGAATAAACATTATGTCTTTCTTAGTGAGAATTTTTACTCCCTATTATTAAAAATAATTTCGGAATTCTTACATTTGCTAATGGTAGTAAAAAAAAGTTTTAAATTATGATTGGTGAACATGTTTAAACCTAAAATTTGTCTTGTTTATTTCAACCTTTTCAAAACTTGTTCAGTTTGATGACAAGCTTTTTAAACGCAAATAACTTAAATATAATGAAAAGATGGCTGTATCTGTAAACAAAATATGAATGTTGTTTAATTTTAGACAGCGCATATTTCAAGTAGTTAATAGATTAAGACCAATTAGCTTAATTAGCAACTCCTTTACAAAAAGACAGAGTATTGAAACCTCGACGTTTTATTTTAAATTGGTCAGAATAATTGTAGTGCAGTACAAAATTTCTTATTGGAATGAACGTATAATTAAAAAAAAAAATATTATTTATTATTACACTATTAAAAATAATTAAAATATTTATATTTTAGTTTAGTTTAGTTAATAATTAAAATCATCATTTAAATAAATATATTACATTAAATAAATTGTACTTGCAATAATTTGAATTGCAAATATTAATTAATTAATGCAAAAACTACGGCAAGTAAAATTGTTATTCCAATTTTCTGATGCATAAATAAAGTAAGTAATGGTTAAACAATATGTAAATTTCAACAATAAAAAAATCCTTTAATAAAACACAATTTACGCTAACAATTTCCATATTTACCCTTTTGAATTATTTAATAATGCATGTCCAGAACAAGAACTCACCTGAAACAAAACAAATAATTGTTATGTAAATTTAAAATGCAGCAAATGAGTTAAATTAAAATTTAAAAATAGTGTTAAACTATGTGTATAATTTCTGACCGAAACGTTCCAAAAATAAACTCTAGCAAAATTTGCATAATGTAATTAATATTGAATAACTAATAAAACTATCTTCGGCATTCCTCGCCAACAGCTACTAGTCAGAAATTAAACACACCTAAATGCTTTTTCTGAAGTTGCCGCCCCGAAAATGATATTTGGCGCACTCAGGTGACAACCGGAAATCCGCATTTCCCGGTCCACTAAACCGGGAAAAAATACTGAAATATGTTGCTTCAATTTTGGTCTGGGGGGCACAATTATGAGTTATCAAAGTGTATTAAAAACCCTATTAAAATTTTCATATTATAATAATGAATCGATTCACAAGCACGAATTCATATCATTACAATAATTTTGGTTCGCAATTAATAACCTTTGAGTGAATTGTGTAAGATAGCGCCATTGTACAAACACATTGTAGGAATATTTTTCTCCGATCAAGCACTTGCTTCAAATTTTGCATTACTCAGGAAAATAAATTTCCCGTATTTAGTTTGTAACTTTAAAATAACTATTTTTATCTCTATTTATTAAAGATGCTATTTATTAAATAGAAAAGTAATATCATTCGTATCTAAATATGGGAATTAAATTTAGAGTACTTAATAGAACAAAACTGTATAAATTAACAAATTGCATATCTTAAAATAAACTTTCTTGTACTGAAAAGGGTTGTTATGTATACGAAATAATTGGTTAAAATAACAATTTTGTTTATCTCAATTTAATATGTAGTAAAACTATTTAAAATCAAATGTACATTATACAACATTATCGAATGAACAAGGAAGTTATTTTTCAAATAATATTATTATTTATTTATAACCTCATTCTAAAATAAAATTTGTAATTTATTTTACAGTAAATATTTTTTCCGAAAATTGTAATTTCTATGACATTTCCTGCTTATTCGCGCTCAAAGATTGTGAATTTTAATGACTAGTCCGGTAATGACTTTATAAGACACTTTTATGATTTATTTATAATTTTTTGCTTTGTACTCAATTTTAAATATTGTTCAATTGGAATTTTAAAACTTCGTTTATTTCCATTTTTGAAAAAAAAAATTATATTTGAACATAAAACTTGTAAAGTGTCATTTTCCTGGCTTTTATGTAAATAATTATTTATATGTCATTTATTACAACAAAACTGTTTTTTATATGTTTCGTTTGTATTGGTTATTATTAAATCAAAGAAACAATGACACATAAAAAGTGCTCGTTTATATAACATTGAGAAATAATTGTTCCATTCAAAGCTAAGCTGTAGCTACAAAATGCAATATTATTTCCACTCCAATAAATATACCAGTCATATAGATGCATTTACAGCAAATGCCTCTTTCCGCGTTAAAACAATTTTATTAACCGTAAATCGACCGACTACATTTTATCTTTCAAAATATCTTATAGCTTTACAAAATTGTCTTCTCGTGTGACAGTCGTCACTCAAATTTTAATTGAATACTTTAATTTCGTTTAAAGTTTCATTATGCAAATTTTTATTTATTTTCATTTGATTCACTGTACAAAAACATAATTAACTAAATTATTAATTCAAAATCAGAAAGTTCATGTTTTATGAATTTGCACGTCTAATATGTAATTTGATTGGTTCAAATTGTAATTATAAACTTTTCAATTTTGTTGTGCTACATCAAATAAAAACGATGTATAAATTTTGTGTTAATAATGATATCTTAAGAAAATTATACTAAAATAAATATAAATGTAATAATAAAAAAATCAAAACATATATACAAGATATGTGCTTGCATTTCAAGCAGCAATTTCTACGACTAGTTCTGTGTATCTCCATTTTAGTTTGTTTTTATGGCAAATATGTAAAATTCTGTAATCTTAAAAAAACTTGTCTTATTTACTACAGATTACAAATGTAAATTTATTTAAAATTCTTTAATTCTTCTAAACTAGTGAGATTTTGCAATTACAAAATCAATTTGTAATGTAGAATTGCAATCAACACTTCCAAGGTCTTAATGGATTGTGATACAGACACGTGATTGGAGGTAAGCAACCTTTCATCAGTGTAACTTACAGCACACTAAGCTAAAGAGATGAAAATTGCTTTTCCACAGTAGCGTTTTTATATGATTGTCGCATAACCATAGTATAGAACAATAATATACGGCAGTCGTATAAAAATCTACTGCGAAATGGCAATCTTCTTTTCCTTAGCTTAGTGTGTTGCAAGGTACACTGATGAGAGATTATATGTTATGATTGAGCCAATCATCAGTAAAAGTTCTCTGCAGTGAGTTTGAAATATAAAATTATATGTTATACTTTGTCTCACAGGGCACCTATTGTACGAGTTACTCAAAGAGTATGATAAACCATATTCCATATGTACGCATACGCGCAGTAGAAATTCACGAATGGACAATTCTTATCTCTCAGAGCATCGTAAAGACAACAAAGGATAAGTCGTACTTGCACTGACTTGTTCAATTTATCAGTCAATAAATAAAAATGTGAGACCAATATTATACGTTAATTTAAACTTGATGCATTTGCAAAAAAAACTATATCAGATAAGGAGAGGGTCTATCCAAAACCAAAAAGATGGCAAGTGATCAAGAGACAAAAAACTTTGGGATTTCAAATTTTCAGAAGTTTGGACACAAAAACTCATCTGAATTATTAAATTTAAAAATATTGTAACAACATTACAAAAAAATCAATGGAAACATTATTACGACGTCACTTTAATCAAAATTGAGTGATTTACAAAATTTTATAAATGACATAATTTGTATTTAGGTTTTACTTTACTTTTTTGTAAAGGCAACCCAGTTGGTACCATAATACCATGTCAAAATAGATCTTTTTACAATCAAACTATAAGATATTTAATCTACACTGCTGCTATGTGTAGAAATATTTGAAACAATTATAATAGAAACTGATTCAACGATGTACACATATTGTAATGTTCGAAAAGAATATAGAAGAAATATTTCATCTACATAAACGTAAATATGAGTGGGTGGGGATCAAAAATATTGATGGTGAATCAAAATGGTTCACGTTCTAAGAAGTACCCTTCAATAATGAACGTAGTGCAAAATAAAAATTACGACATAACCTTTCTAAGAAAAACCATTTGAAATTGGACAATGATCGGAAAGCAAAGTGCAACAAAAATTATATTTAAGTAAAAACGACACGACAACAAAGCTTTCAAAAGAACCGAAAAAGTTACCAAAACGGAAACCGTACAAAATACATACTGTTTGTTCACGGAATTTCCATACATAAGACAAGCGTTCG
>JARJEC010000019.1:0-25021 GCA_030264575.1 Tachinus sp. AB-2021 | reverse complement strand
TACGTGAACGGACCTCGTTTTTATTGTCAGAGTCACTGTTGCTTTGACTGCCTCGGTATTTAATAAGACTAACCTTGTCCAATCATATGCCAATAACTGGAATATTTACCATAATATTTTCTTGCCTGCTTATTACCATGACCTTTGTTTTTTTAATATTCAGATCAAGCACGCACACTGACGTCACATAAATATGTAATATGTATGTGGCTTCAGACCACTGGCGATAATGCTGACGTCACAGATGATGCTGATGATTCTCAAATAAACCTCCGCCGCAGAGCGATAGCATATATCTTTACACATCAAAATTGTTAGGAATGTCAGTATTGTCAGTAAATACAACAAAGTATACCATCCATTAGGTTGTCCAGCCACTAAAAAAATCCGTTCCTGACAGTCGCACATTTTCTAACCCCCACTTTTTTGCATTTCACGACGTTCTGGGTCACTTTAAGATGATTAAGCCAGAATATCTTTCGGCCAGTGCGATGATTACCAAAATTCCTCTATTCTGTGGGGAACTAAAAAATAGTAGTGCTGCACGCTCCCGTTTGACACACCGGATTAGAACGAGAGAGGTTAATGCATTGTGGACAGGCAACTCAGTCTAACATTAAAGCTTTTTATTTTATCGCCAACTCCGCTTACTCTATCATTCCAGTTAGGTATAATTGAGTGCATCCACCTCAACCTAACATGATACAAAACAACAATAGGTCGTATAAATATGTCAGGTCGGGGTGAGAGTGTGTATAATCCCTAACAAACAAGAACTAAAACACTGTATTTCGGCTGTTACGCTGTTTGCCGGCAATCCCGTACCGTACCATTACAGAGATCGGAGGATTTCACCATTTGACGGCGATACATACAAGTGCTGCCAAACATCTGTCAAACGCAAGATAACCTCAAAATTGCGAGGATCAATATTGTTGCTGCTTAAATAAGTGCGGCTAATATATTTTTAAATAATGTAGATTTATTCACTTTACCTGAACAAAAGAATTATAAATAAACCAACAAAAGTAAAACATTACTTGCGAATTGAAATCCATATTTAAACAGATTGCGAAATAAAATTCACCCAGCTCTATATTTGGTTAAACAAGAGTGCACTCTTACCGCAAGCTCTGATATTTCAAATGCCGTAAGGCAGGAGTGGGCAAACTACGGCACGTAAGCCGCATACGACCCTCCAAGTTATTTTGAGTGCCCCGCAAGCGACAAATAAAACGTTTGTACTACAACCCAAAAAAAAAATGCAATAAAAGGTCGTCGATTGTGAGGCCCACTTCTCAATTTAAATTTATTATGTGATCCTTCCGTTAAAAAGTTTGGCCACCTTTGACTTAAGGTGTCACTTTTCAAGGATATCGCAGGTGGGGATAATATCCAATAATTCGATAACGGCGCAATAATGGGCGGGTGAGTCCGCTTAGTTATAAATACTGGATCAATAGATTTGACTATAGTGAGAGACCCACCAGACCAACCATTACGTTATCAAATTATTGGATATTATTAATACATGTCATGTTCCTGCAAAAATATTCCACTAAGCGACAAATGTCAGATGTCAGTTAAATAAATCATAACCTAACCTATTTAAATAACACATTTATCTCCTAGTGCAATATATTTGCAGGAATATTGTAAGTAAGATGAATATCCAAAAATCGAAAAGCACCATAGTTGGGTGGGTCGACTTTAAAACACCGTTATCGCAAGCAAAACAAACAATTAATAAACCTATCCGAGCAGCAATTGCGTCACCCAATTGTTGGATATTATCTCAAGGTGATGTTCCACAAAAATATTATACCACAGTGTGAATAACAGTTGTCATTTAATTAGGTTAGGAATTTAAACGACAATTAATATTCATGCTTGCCGCAATATATTTACATGGACATCGCAGGTGGGGATAATATCTAATAATTGAATAGCGCAATAGTTGGACGGGTAGGTGGGTCACCTTGGTTATAAGTACAGAATCAATAAATTTGGCTATAGTAACCCACCCACCCGTATAGCAATTGTTGGAAATTATCCTCATTTTATTCCTGCACATATATTCCAAGAAGTATCAAATGTCACTAATGTCGCGTTTACACTCAGCACTGCCGACAGGTACAGTAAGCAAGAGCAACAAGCAATGTGGATGTAAACGCGCTGGCATAAAGCAAGCTTATTAAATTTATACGGGTTGTCTGAATTTTAACGCATGCGCAAGAATAATGTGACGTCATTGGAATCATAAGCAAAACAAAATAAAACTGGGTTACCAATATCACTTGTAGAGGAAAAATTTTACATCAAACGGTTAACGGAAAGTTGGCATTTTTTTCAATCTGGCAGAATTTCAAGATATAACTAGTGGATTAATTTAAGATGCAGTTGGCAACACTGGATTATAAAAGCGTAACGAATAGTTAAACGCGCAGGTAGTAAGTCCACGCATAAATCCACAAGTTAAGAAGCAATAAAATCCATAAACGATATGTGTGTTCACTGTTTTCACTATGCCTCTGTTCCGTGCATTTTTACAACTCATTTCCCATTCGTTGTTATAGATCCAAAAAATGCATTGTACACGCGTCAAACAATCTACCTGTAACTTGATGAAAATACACGCACTCACTAACTCGCTAGCTTATTAACCAAAATACAATGAAATAAGAGTAAACATATAATGAAATCTCACGATCAAGTGAAACAAAGCAAATTGTAAACACAGCAGGTTGTGGCGCTTACACGTTCCTTTGACTTACGCACAAAAACAACCATCAGAGGCAATGTGGCAGCGGCAGCATATATTATGTTAGCGTTCTCACACTCTGCCAACTTCTCTGCTCGTTGGTGCTGAGTGTAAACACAGCATAACATAACGATAAAAGTGAATTTACATTTTTAGCAAAATATGATTATTTAATATATTTGATACTATAATTGTTTTGTTTCTGTTCTACATCATTGCCCCTAAAGTAAGCCGATGGCTTGTCGTAGCGGGGTTTTGATGGGACCAACAGCTTATAGGGTGACTTCCGAACCACCAGTGGATTAAAATTGGTCACATTTTTGGAGTTTGAACCCACGACCTCTAGCTTGCTAGGCTAGCGCTTTACAACTGAGCTATCCACTATAAATGTAAATATACAGTGAAATCTGCGTTAAGCGGACACTGACGGTGCAACCAATTTTGTTCGTTTATTGATGTCCGCTTAAAACAAAGTGAGATTTATATATAAACGTGTGTTAGTGCATTCTAAACTGTCCGGTTATAGAAGTTGTCCGCTTTTTATAGGTATCCTTAACTAGAGATTACACTGTACATATAAATAGTGCAATAATATTTTCTAATTGTTACTGTTTTTGACCCCGCACATTTTAATCCGGCCCCTTAAAAGCTTCCCTGACATAATTGTCTTAACTGAGCCCAATTAAAATTATTGAAAGTTACTGTTTGATTTGGGAGAAGGGGGGGGGTAGAAACTCATACACACGTCAACAGTATGTCAATTAAATAGGCGTCCCCCTCCAAACAAAATCGAGCGTGTTCTTTATTTTGACCTGATTCTATTCTGAGATACCCAAGGGGAATACTTAAAAAACCATCCTGTATAAAATGTGCAAAATGTGATGTAAGCAAAATATGTAAGTAATAATAAACGTATAGTGGATAATAGCCATTATTTCTAAGTTAAATACTATACTTCATTTATAACTATCAAATAATTATAGTTCGTGCTAATATTAATATTAATATTAAGATATTAAATTTATAAAAAGCAAAAGTGCATGTTTCCGTTTAAAATGTTCGAAAATTATTTGAATGGCTCATAAAAATTAAATTAGCGAGTGACAATCAAAGATAAAATATATTGTACGGCAGTAATTAATAATTAATTAAATTAAATTAAATAATATTTTATAAAACATAACCAATTCCAATGTTTCCGATAATCAAAATTAAACGAGAAATCAATTGCTCCCTTCAACTGATTTCTAGTTTAACTTCACGTGGTAAAAAGAATTTCATAAGCTGTTGCAATCAAACTTTATATCGATCCGATTGCACAAAACCAATCCTAAAAATATTACTTTTTAAAATAAAAAAAAAAGTTGTGTTCAATTTAAACTCGAACATACTTTCATCCCTCGGAAATCATATTGAAAGAACGAAAATAACTTCGTTAATACGGTAAACTTCCAAATTGCACATAAACTGTGCAATTGTTATTCAACAGAATCTAAACACAATCTAATGCACCTGTTGAATGTTATTATTTATTTTCAAAAATAATTTATAAATAAAAATTGTATTTTTGTAAATTAGGAATAATATTTGTTTTTGTGTGTACAATTTCATAATTCAGTTTATAGAATTATTGGCCGAGTTGTGATAAAATAACTTACAAGGAAATATCAATAATAAGGGCGTAGCCTCCAAACAAACATCAACAGTTTTAAGGGATGGAATATAATTCGCGTTTCCCCAATGGAAACTTTTCTAATTTAATTACATTTTCAACTTCTTCGCACTAATAAGTAATCAAAACGTCACCCAAACTCTGTATAAAAGTAAACAAATATAGCAGGTAGACGAGCATAAATCTGTTCATTACGTAGAGAGAGATCTAGATATGTCGTTGTGTATAAGGAAAGCGGGTGCATATAAAGTATTGAGGGGTTGAAGTGTGAGAGGGGTGCAAATTTGACCTAGACCCGGTGCCCTTGACCGTCAGAAGGAACGCGCAGTTGAATCCGCTGAATCGATCCGCATCAGGCCACCAATCGGTGGCAAGCAGAGCGCATGCTTTATGCCGCCACCCGCCATACTCACACCCCTTCGCGATGCAACCCCTTCGATGTTAAATCCATAATTACAAACCGCCTACGTTGGATTGTATTAGGGTAGGAAATCATAAAAAATCAAGATTACACCTTTCTAAAACAATGTTGCACTTGAAGCAATTGAGAAAATTTCTTACAACTAAAACATTAGCAAAACCACACCCACAATTTCAAGGTCATTATCAAATCGCACAACAAAACAAATATTAAATTTTATTGCAAAAAAATCTGAGCTAATTTCATTTTCATGTAAAATAAAAATTTTGCAGAAATCAATATAATTTAATTTTATTAGACGTTTAAGTATATTTAGGATCCAATTTACAAAAAACTTAAAAATTGACACATGAAGCCAATTAGGATAATCTATGCTGCCATCTATTGATGCCACTTGACACACCACTGTCGTCATTGCAGTTGAAAATCAATGATTTGTAATTGGGAACCGAAATGGAATGGCCCATTTAAAATTATTCAATCTGCCACTTTATTTATTATCATTAAATACCAATTTATTAATTCATAATGAGGCTTTTATTGTGTTTGCTTTTAACTAGCCCATATTTACTGTTATTTCATCGCAGTTTCGTTTATATTGTTATCGGCGTAGTTTATTGATCTTTACTTCCCCTTTTGTTTTTCCTTCTCTTTCAAACTTCTTTTTAGATGTTTAGATAAGTTGTTACAGTAGTAGACCACTATTAAGGTGAGTAATCGTGTTATGGTAATATGTAACGCACAAACACACCTGAGCTATACCGATTACAGTTTTTTTTCCATGTAATGGGAATTTATTGCGTTTAGTTACTTTTACAGTTAATGCCATAGGTTTCTCACCGGACAAAAAATTGAAATTGCTTCGAATTGAAGGTGGTTTATTATCTATTAATTCTGACTTGTTTAACTGTGAACGCAATTGATGTATCGGTGTATCGACCAGTAGTTTCAAATAAACAAAGAACATTGAGTTACAAGCTAACTGGAAATAGTTTATTTAAGTAAATTATTTACCTAATTGAAATTCAACAAATTCTTATACAGTTAAGATACAAATATTTAGTACAAACTTTGCATTTAAAAGTAGCACTTTCGTATCGTCTTCAATTTTAATAACAAAGTGCTACAACTGCGCTATTTACAGTATATATAAATAAATTTTATATAATTTTGAATAATAAAATCCTGATCAGTCGTCTACACTGTTTTAAATGTATGCAAAATAGTTTAGAATCTCCCAATCACTTTATTTGATAATATTTTGAATTATTAAAATTGAGTACAGTACAGATTAATTTAAATCTCCCTATATTTAATATAAAATTATTAGAGACCAATTTAATGTTAGCATTGATATGCTATCAGGTCTCTAGAACTGAATACTATTGTATGGGTATCTTTGTTTTTAATAAAGATAGAAAAAAAGTTGGTTAAAGTAGAAAAGGTATGCAGTTCTTTGTGCTGATTCAGATGCATTCTGAAAATTTTTCAAATTTCTTGTATTCCGAAAATAATCGAAAAATTTTAAAGCTAAGTTGTTATACATCGTTTAAATCGGAAAATTTCACAAAACCTTGCAAAAATTGCACAACTAGATTGTGAAATCAAAACTTCACTACGTGCATCAAAATTTTTAGAAAATATCAATGTGTATTCTGAAAATGTCAAAAAACAATACAAAATGTTGATAAACACAACTTCTTGAACAAATTTCAAAGAAACCTAAAAAAGTTAAACAGATATTTGCTAAATAAATACTGTCGGGAAATATTTAATATACATAAAAATTCAAAATGTTGCAAGATGTTTAACTTATATCAGTACAAATTTCTTTTGACAGGGTCTCAATAGTTACGTCAAGCTTGATAAACGTTGGAAAATTTTGAATCCGTCGCAAAATTTACAAAATGTCTAAACATATTAAATCCACACAAAAAAATGGTATTCGGATCTGGAATTATTTATGTTTATTGTTTATGTTTATGCTTTACATCATTGCCTTTAAGTAAGCCGATGGCTTGTAATAGCGGGGTTTTGATGGGTTGGACCCATCTATCTAGCTTATAAGGTGACATCCGAACTACCAGAATTAAGACTATGTTTTCGGAGTCGCACCATCACATCAACTTTTACCAACAACCCTTTATAACACAACCATAACCCAAACTCTTAAGTATATGTAAAGCCAGCTTAAGCCAGATACCGATTAACTACTTTTAAAAATAGGCAAAATATATTTAATACAACCCATTACTAAATTGTTTAATGATTGCATCGACGCTAAAATGTTTTTCCACAACCGGTGAGAAATGTAGGCTGTGAGCACCTCAATTGAGGTGAAAAAAATCACTTTTCTCACCTAGACTGAATGTAAATCACGCGATTTTTATGACATTTGAGAAGCTGCGTTTCTAGTTTCTCGAGTGTCAAAATCAAAGTCGCCTAATTTGTCTCTGCAAAATTAAATCTTTTTCCTTTTTTACGACAAAATTGCTGCTGGTTGATGAGAAAATAGTATTTAAACTTTGCTAAAAAAGTTCCTTTACAGGCCTTAGGCATTTAAAATTGCTCAAAGTCTACATGAGAGCAATTTCTTACTTGGGTTTGAAATATACTATTACTGATGCACTTAAATTTGCCACAGTTATTCCTATTTTTAAAACAGGTGATACATAATGTAGTTAATAACTATAGATCAATTAGATTATTATCTACTATTACAAATATTTTTATAAAATTGTTAGCTGAGCAAATTTCTTTGAACTAAAAAAATATTTCTTACTTGGATTTGAAATATAATATTACTGATGCACTTAAATTTGCCACAGTCATTCCTATTTTTAAAACAGGTGATACATAATGTAGTTAATAATTATATACCAATTAGCTTATTAGCTACTATTTCAAAGATTTACTAAAACAAATAATTTTTAATAACCAATTTGGCTCAACTGTAGATGCACTACTAAATGTAGTACAAGAAATCACAAACTAGTTCGAGAATGGAAAAAAATAACAACTATCTTTTTAGATCTTAGCAAAGCCTTCGATTGTATCGATCTAGTAATTCTACTTCGAAAGCTTTATAAGTATGCACAATTTTTCATCAGAAAGTTGTAAAATAACTTTGTCATATATGCTGAATAGAAAGCAACAAGTATAGATAAACAACAAAATTGTGCTGCTCTTGAAATAAACTATGGGGTGCCGCAAGGCTCAATACTGGGTCCTTTGTTCTTCCTGATATACAATAATGATCTTCCTGATTGGGTTATTAAGTTATCTAAATTTATGCGCTGATAATCATCATTTCAATATCAGTGGCCTCTGCCTCACATTGGTTTCTTAGCAACCGGCGACATCTAATTGATAGTAAAACTGTTACTATTAATTTTAATCAAGTAATGAGACAGTGGTCAGTACAAACTATCTAGGCTATATTTTTATAGTGCTTTGAGGTGGCAATCGGGAAGTTTGGAGCAACTTAACGCAGATTGAACTAAACACTGTAGAAATAAAAGACATAAAAACATCAAAAATGCATGGATCTACGCTCCCATTGACAAAGAATTTAAAACATCTGTGAGTCATGCTTGACCAGACTAACCTTCCAGTCAATTAGAAAACATGACTGCAAAAACCACACGGCTGCTCTTTTCAATCAAAATTATGCTCGGACGCACTTGGGAACTAACACAAAATATGGCCAAATAAAGTAATGGTCATCTTAGTAATTAGACCTATCATCACATACGGCGCACTCGTATGGGGTAAAAAACACTCAAGACTACAGCCACTAATCTAGGCAAAGTACAGAGGATGGCATGTTTGCTGTTAACAGAAGCAATGGTTAGTTAGTTATTTTTTAGCAAATCAATAAAGAAGCAATGAGAACGACGCCAATAGCCGCCATGTAAGTACTTATTTTGAAAAGGTAACATGTCAATTTTTTGTTATTTAAAGATTTTATTGCTAAAGTAATTTTGAAACATACCTGGTTATTACCATTCTTTGTAGTAATAAAGATATATATTCTTCTCCCTTTACTACGTGGTACTTCATTATAAAATAAAACAATTTACTAAGTATTAAAGTAATTTTGAAACATACCTGCTTATTACTATTCTTTGTAGTAATAAAAAGATATATATATATATATATATATATATAAATATAGTTTCGACTTGTGAAGATCATTAAAGTCACAGTCACATAGGTCAAGTATCACACCTTGACCTATGTGGTAAAAACTTAGTAAATTGTTTTATTTTTCAGATACAATAACGTTTAAAAATTACTGCAGCCCACAACCAACTCTTAAAATATTCAGAATGGACATGTTTCCTTATATAATCGATACAATTTTATTATAATATTTATACTGAAAATTAAATATCAACGTCAATGTCGTTATGTACAGCTACCCTGGTACTCATTACACTACGTCCTATAGCCAATGCATACAGGGAACGCACAGGTCCATAGTCCCATTCGCTGACTGCCTGTATTCCTACCCGCCGCTCCACTGAAATATTTCCAATTTGTTTCTCTGCTTTTTCGGACTCACACTTCAATATAAAAGTTTTTACTTCGAGAATTCCTAGGCACAAGGCAAGGAAGCATCTGGTACACAGATGGGGCCCAAAAGCCAAAATAGCACAAGAGCCAAACTATATGAAAGCAAACTCCGAGAGAAGCAGTTCACGCTATTTCTGGGCAAATTTGCCCCAATTTGCAAGCAGAAGTGTCCGCCATTGAGTGGTGCGCCTGGCACATAATAGAGTCGGTAGTTCAATTCAATAGACAGACTACTACATTATGTCCGACAGTCAAGCATTATAGGCGTTACAAACGCTACTAATAAAATCTAAGCTGGTCTTGAATTGCATACAGTTGTGACACACTGGCCACAAACGACAGAGTACGTTTGGTCTGGACACCGAAAAACCAAGGCATAGAAAGGAACCTTAAGGCAGACCAAGCTAGCCAAAAAGGAAATAACTGGGACATTCATTAGACCAGAACCTACTTTCGGGATTCCACACAAGACCAGAAAAGAAATAATGCAACGTAAAGTTGCAAAGCAACACAACTTGTAGAAAAGCTGTCAGGAAAGATCCAACACAAATTACTCGAAAGAAAGTATCGCATATAAATCAAACCAAACTTCAAAGACTCACTGGACAAATTACCGAACATTGTGGTCTTTACAAGTAAATACATAGGTTGGATATACAAGAAAATCCACAAGACCGCGGATGCTTGGAGGACGACGAGACTCCATGGCACCTGCTATGCAAATGCGACGCATTCAATATGCGACTTTGGCAAGCATATGCTAATCCTAGAAGAGCCGAAGACAATCCATAGGCAAAAAGGTCCAGGACCATAAAAGAGACAGAACTACTTAAGTGTAAGACGTCACAATTGGACCATCAGGACCGCAATGTAAGGACGCTTGACGAACCACCTCAGTAAAAAAATCATAGAACAATCGCGGCCGACAGCTAATCGTCTATTAAGTGGTATGTTGCTGTGGGTAGTGGGTCGCAAGACTCGCGAGTTAAGTGGCTCAGGAGTCGTGTGTCGTGAGTCGCGAGTGGTAACGTTTAATAATTTGTGAGTGATTAAGTAATAAGATTTTAATTTAAAAAAACAATTGAGGTTCGTTGAACTCAAAAAATGTGTAAACATCTTGGCTTGTACGATGTTTAGTGAGGGAAATATACAAGGTTGTTAGTTAGCCTGCGCGAATAGTATGCGCAAAAGTACCGCTCCCACACACTGACACAGTCACATCTACATGATAATTTGCCAAAAAGTCATAGCAAAGTATGGTCCAAGCACAGTCACATATTTTTTGAATAGTTTCTATTTAGAATCATATGTAATTTTTGTAAAATTTGTTGGTATAGTTGGTGAGTTTTTTTGAGTCTTGTATGGAATTTGTATCTAATTTGCTGGAATTGTGTGGAATTTTTGTGGATTTTTGTGAATCACCTTGAATTTTTGAAAAAATAATAAAAATTTTGTAATACGTATTTTCGAATATGGGTGAAATTTTTTTAATCGTTTTTGATTTTTTAGTATATTTATATAATGTTTATGAATTGTTGAAAATGTGTAACATTTTTAATTGTGTGTGGAATTTATGTATTTTATTAGTATTACATGGAAATTTTGTGGATTTTTAAATACAAGTAAATTCTTTAGAACTTTGTAGATTATTGAAATCGCTTGGATTTATATAGAATTTTTAAGAAACCGTTTAGAATTGTGTGAATTTTCTAGATATCTCAAATTTTTCTCAGCTTTTTTTTAACGTTTGCAAAAATTTTTGGCATACGGGACTTTTGGAATGGTGTGATACGCAGTTTTTGCAATTTGATAAAATCGGGAATTTTGTTGTGTGTTAAATTGGTAACTGATTTTCTCCCTGCAAAAATTCATTCACTTTTCTTTTCAAAACATAAAAAATTTGATTGACCACTTAACGTACATGCTTCTGTTACACGATTTCTATTGAAGTACGCACAAATCATTAAAAATAAATTATTACAATCAGAGACATTCAGTCCATGCGAAGAATGTTCTGCGTTCCAACAAAAGTTTATTGTTACGTGATTTATTTCTCAGTCAAAATATTCTCTCTTTGCCCCTGTACCTAACACGCAAGTACAATTATTTCTTCCACGATGATCTCAAACGTGCTAAAATGCCCAGCAAATATTTAATAGTATATCCACTCTGGCGCTACCTCACAGAACAGAATTTATGCTTGCCAATTATTGTTATTATTCAGTTAGCGAAACGATTTATCATTTCGCTGCGGAAACCATATATGTCCGTAACAAATAATTATGATACTAGTGCAAAAACCAGATAATTATGTGCGGGCTGAGTGGATTCGATTTTGACAAACTTATTAATCTACATGTATTAGTTTATAGTATAATATATCAAATGGGGACACTACGAGATCCGTGAATACTCATAAAAACTCGAGCACAGCATATGGGTATTAAATATTGAAAATCGGCGCCGCAGCAAAATGGTCCCATTATACCAATTTTATTTCTTTTGAAATTTGTATACAAAACTAATTAATTAAGTTTTTTTTAGTACATTTTAAGTACTTTGAAGATACTTTTACTTCTTTTTAGTTATGCATCCATATAACACGTCCTTAATTGCATACAAAATTAATTCTTTTCTTCTTGGTTATTTTTGACAGAAAATGTCGGTCTGGTTTGAAATAAGTAACAGAGTAACAAAATCTTTTTAATCCTCTAATACCCAAACCCGCCTCAAAGCCAATGTATTTTAATCTCGTGCATCATGGTGCATATCATATTTAATCGCAAGTACTATAGTTATTTTAGCATATAAAGTGAAATATTTTTTGAAGGTATTAATACCCAATGTTTTCAATAAAAATGTGCACAAAACAAAAATCTGATACTCAAAAAGCGTTTATGCATCAAAAATATTGCTTGGCTGCATGAAATATTCCTTACAACTTGGGTTTTGGAGGGTTAAAAGTTTCCGGGGACTGTTACTGTAAATACCAAATATTGAATATAGGTCTCCAAGGAACGTCGATATATAAAAATGTAAACAAGGTACGTAACATGTTAAGTTGGTATAGTCGTAAATCCATCAACCAAGAATGTCGCAATAAAATCAAAGCAATAAATTTATATTTAATCAGAAAAGTAAAAAAGTAAAAAAGAAAACTGTGAGGATGCAACACATTTCAGAAAATAAAAGCCATATCAAGATTTTAAGCTAGGTTTCATGATCGGTTGGTTGAAATTATTGGCAAAATATGAATTAAAATCTATCTGCATTATCAAAAAAGATATAACAATAGTCGTGGTAACATTATTATTCTATAATAGAATATTGTTATCGCAATAATAACATTAAAACCTGTAAAACATGCATTTATAAATAACATCATAACCTAAAATAGTATCTTAGCAAAACACAATGTGATTACTCACCTCGGTCGAATTTCTTTCCCTCAGGATCAATATCCTTCACGTTGAAAATATCCTCGAATAAAACACCGGCCATCTCGACTTTTCCGCAAGTAATTAAAAAACAAACGAAACCACAAGAACACACGACCACCACACTTTTCAAATTTCGCGTTACCAACTGCCGAAAACTAAAACGAACAGCTGTATCAGTGCCACCAACCCAAAACCACCTGCATTAAAAAATAACAATCCAAATCAGAAAAAAACAAGGAAAACTTCACGAACGTCACTGATTTAAATGTCACAGATTGCGCTGTCAACATCAACAATAACCTGAATTCCAAAAAAACTTATCATGGCCCAGCTACCTCCAAGAAGGAATCCAACACCCACAAAAATATCCAAACAACATTTAACACCATTGCAGATATTACTGCAGATGGGATTCCCGAAACACAGAGCGTAAACCGAAACATATTTTAATTGTAATGTTTGTATCAATTGATTGATTTTTTCAGGGAAAAAGCATTGGCGGCTACAGGAAACCGTGGAGTGCAATTGGCATCCGATTGGTTGTTAGCGCATGTTAATGATCCCTTACTCGATGATACAGCGCCGAGGGAATATATTCTATACGCTTGTCCTGTTGCCGGCTTTTTGGAGGAGCTTCAAAATTTCTGGGAGGTGTCATTGAATCATTGCGGTTGGAACGGTGCTCATAATTTTACTCCGCATATCACATTGGTCTCATTTTTTAAGGTAAGATGTTTATTATTTTTCACTGTAAAAATAACAATTATTTTAACCCTTAATCGGTCTGGCATTGTATGACAGACTATGCGACATATTTAAATGTAACAAATAAAGCACCGGACCAGTTAAGGGTTAAACAATATTGTTATTAAAAAATAAACGTAACTGGAAGCGCAGTGCTGTAATGTTCACATATCACTCAACGTTTTATTTACATGAACGGTAACATGAAAAATTAATTCCAAGAATAAAAATTTGTTTTATATTTATAAATTAATTAATATTTTTCTAATATAAAAATTTAAGGTTACCATATATCTACTGCGTTTAATTGCACTATATATATATATATATGTATATATTCAGCAACAAGTTGCAATAAATTACAACCTTCTGATTGATTGTCACTTGTGTTTGTTTAATTGCAGTAGATAAACTATATCATTAATGCAAAAATTAAAATTTGCTATTTTAAATTTAATAAGTAATATAATTATCTTTTATACTATTTAAACGGTATTGACATAAAAGAAAATATATTAAATTACACTTAAATTTTAACGCTGTTAAAATTGTATCCGTGAAATTTGAAACTGTCTAGTGTCTTTTTTATGGATGAATTGTGTTATGCATGTTTGTACGCTTATTTAATGAAAGTTTGATATAATGAAATGAAAACATTTAGGACCTTCTTCTGATTTTACAATACATTTCTTTCATTTCAATTCCGTTATTTTTCTATTTATTAACGATCTAAAATGTCCAACAATCTGGAACGCCTAACCCACAACCGTGGACCATCAACCATCCATCAGTCATCATCTCGCCACACACCACCAATTCCACTCATCAATTTTACTCTTCTCTTCTTTCTCGATTTTGTGTTATAATATGCTGCATTTGTGTACATCAAAGCTGCGGGCGGTACTTTTTACCATAAGTACTTACAATATGTACTTTTAAATATTTGACTACTTCAAATAACCGAATACTGGTATTTGAATTTTTAAGTATTAGTTCTAATGCTACTACTGAAATACTTAAATTTGGTTCAAGTACTTTTTTGCTTATGATTTCAAAAATGTAAAATATTAAGCACTTTAAAAGTATTTGAGTAACATTACAGTGTATTTAAAGCAGTTTTTTATGTACTGACATTTAATATTAACAATAAAATATTAGTACACATGCTCTAAGTATGTGTACTTAAAACACATTTTAAAGGTACTTTACTTAAAATACATGCTCTAAGTACAACTTAATTTTGATTTGTAAAAATCAAATTCATACTTAATGTTTAGTATTTAAACTAATTACATCAGTACTTATATATTCTCGATACTGGTACTTATTCTTATTTGAATTGGTACTGGAACTTAAGACGTAAGTACTTTTTATGGGTACTTGTAACAGATTTGGTGTACATTGCTATGAAAGATAACGCCCCCAAACAAATTTTACTTCAATAAATGTATGTTATTCTTCCGAGCTGATTTGGAAAGTGTCCCTGCATCATGTTGTGGTGGTCTTATTCTGCTGCTTTTGCTAAGGAATTGTCTTCTTAGGAATAGTATATGCATGCCAAAGTAGGCTGTGAGCTGCGTGTTGTATGTCTCGCAATCACACAGCATATGCTGCGGACTTTTCTTTCTTCTCCAAGTATTCGAAGCATAGGGAATTTTTGTATTCCCAATACATCTCCGTGTTACCACAGAGTAATTAGTAAATGTCCCAGTTGTTTTCTTTTTGGCAAGCTTATTTGTGAACGGAGAAAGTACAGGACCTCGGCAAAATTATGCAATTAACTTTTGGCGTTTTTGATTAGTCTCAAAGAGGCAGAAATACGTCGACGTTAAATAATGCATTAAAGTTTTATTTGTCATATCGTATAGTACAACCAACTTAGCGTGGCCTATGGAAGGTGTTTTTTGCACAACAATAGAAAAGAACGTATAACACAAGAGGGGTATGGAGTATGCTCAAAGTTTTGTCTTTGAGCATACTCTGACCCCCTCGTTATATGTCTTTTTCTATTGTTGTGCGAATATGCTTTTCATAGAAAACGCTAAGTTGGTTGTACTGTAATTTTGCAGCCTATCGTCCTCTCTGTCTTTAATCTTTTCATCAGTGCATGGGCAGCCGTATCTTCCTCTGATCTACAATATACTAAACAGCTTTCTGCTACTTTTTATATTTTTTTAGGTAGCTCTGAAAGTATTCGTATGCCGTCATCATTTGTGACAGATGATATCTTATCTGCCCGTGTATTCTGTCATGTCACCTTTTAAGGTCTGTGATTAAATGGAAGGTTCAACTCCCCTTTTTCTTTCACTCAAGTTTCCTAGCTATCTAACATTCTATCTTTTTCATTTGCTCTCTCTCTAACTTTGCTTTTTCCTCGGGTTGCTGTTCTCTCTCTATCTGAAGCTGAAACACCATTGTAGATAACCTTGCGGATAGAAATTGATAGTTTTCTTTAGGTATTGATTAGGCTCTTTCTTGTTGCTAACTTCCTTCTTATCTCGTCACTTGTTTCCTCACTATAATCCAACCGATTGAGGTTTTGGCAAATTGCTCCACTTTAAAGACCTTTGCTCCACTTTAAAGACTTAAAGTTTCTTTCTGTTTTTTGGTGTTCAGAGACTCCAAACTAGGCCTACTTATGTTGTTTGTGGCTAGTATTTCCAAACTGGCTATACAAGCTAAACCAGTTTGGATTTTATTATTGACGATCGTTCAGCCGACAGAAATATTGGCCCAGGTATTTGATGCTTTGTTTTTTTGCAATCATCTATGTTTTCAAACCCCGTTTTTGGGTATTTTTTCTTTTCTCACTTGTCTTTCTACGGTACTCCTATATCAAAAGATTTTTGAATGGGTATTTTTATGCAATTTTTTTATACTCGGTTTGTAAATCCCAAGATTAGTTCTTGTTATTTAGTTTGTACGTTTGACTCTTCTATCACGACTAGGAGAAATAGCGGTAGTCTGAGTAGTGCATCCATGGCTGACCATGCATTACAACTTGTAATATCTTTCTCGATTTGCTCATCGTTATTGGTTTCCTGCTGTTTGCAGGTTCTTCTTTTTGCCAACTTTCTCGGTTTTTTTTTACTTTGCTATAATTTTCTTATTTCCTTAGAACAAACGTCAGTCATCTTGCATCATCATTTTATTGATACCTTTTAATACATATCTTAACACTTTTATAACTATTTTGAAAACAATTTCCAACATTTTGCTTGTTTTTTAAGATATCTTAAATTATGAGCTTTTGCAAACTATTCTCAAAATTCTTGTCATTTTAAAATATTTACATAGCATTTCTTAACATTTTGCACTTTTGACAAATATCTTTTCTTTTTCACAAACTTTTGGAGAAAGTTTCTTATCATTTTACAACATTTGTGATACTTAATAAATAAGAATGTATTTCTCGACATATTCTTAACATTTAATGTTCTAAAGTTAACAATGAGCATTGATTTACAGTATTTATATATTTTTGTTTCATTTTTATTCTCAAGTGTCTTGACATTTAATTAGCATTTATCGGCATTTCATGTTTTTACTGTTTGTCGCTACTTGCTAGATTTTATATTTTTCAAAAATTTTTTGACATTAAAATAAATATTCTTTTATATTTTACAACTTTAACTTTTCACAATCTTTCTCAACTTGCATTTTACATTTTTTAAGAATATCTATATTTTCTACAAGAAGATATAAACAATTATTCTGACTTTATTTTATATTTTACAGTTTGACAAATATTTGTCATTATTTAGCTAGCTTCTCTAATGCCGAATCAATACTCTGAAAGTTATGTTTTGTAAATTTTGTTTCCAGGCTCCTGATGAAGATTCTCCACATCTAGCGCAATCATTGAAATCAGTGATGGAACGTCAAGGAGCAACACTCAATGAACCCCTCAAACTGGAAACCTACACTTCACCGAACTTTATGGGTTTCTTTGTGGCTGAAGAGCACGCCGACTATCTGAAGCGAATCGCCATGCAGTATGTCAAAGAAGTCTCAAATGCTAGTAAGCGAACACCATCGATCTGTTGTACACTGGTTTCCCTTATTTAATACTCTTGAGTAGTTTAGCTTCTTTTGTAGTTGCGTAGACGTTTTTCCTTGGTTCGTTTCGTTATTATTTAATTTAATGGATCTTGAATTAACTGAGGTGTTGGTTTTTTCAGTTATTAGTGACACTTACGAGCATTTCGATGCATTAACTGCCTGTTTTCCATGGTGCTCTACTACCACGGCTAGGTGTATACCCAGGGGTAGCAGATGTAAGATACTCACACGCTTTTGAAAGCAATTATGCACGCTTTACTAGATTATTAGAGTAACACAAGTTGTAATCCAATTTTATTGCAATGAAGTATTTATCGCAGCTAGTTTGTTAAAAAATAATTTATTGATGCTGATGGACGCGACTAACACCAACACCCATGCACTACAATTAGCAAATTAATCAAACGCGTGTGCTGTCGTATGTATCATAAATATACGATAAATGTCAAATTTGGTGGATTGTATAATAAATATATTGTATTATAAATATATACACTAAATCAGAATGCACACACGAAATACTTTTATTTGTCATTGTAGTGGTCACTCACTTAGACAATGTTTGTGCAGCTTCTGAAAACTGTAGGTAAAGTTTTTTTTAGAAAATCTCTGATTTCATGTACTGCCCAAAAAACCCAACTAACAAAATTTGTAATTTCCCTATCGGTCTCTTTACGATCAGGAAACTAAAAGTAGTCAGCAGCAGTAAGATCTGAAGAGTTTTTTTTTTAATTTAAAAAAATATATATGTTGGTGGAGATAGAGAGCGAATATTCATCGGGGAAATGCGAGCCTGTAAGCTAATATATAATAATACTATAATTTAGCATCTGGTGATTGAACTCCGATACAATTGGAATGCATACTTTACACGATTTTAAGCCTAATCAATAGATTTTTAGATTAACACATAAAATGGGTGCATAGTTGCTTAAAGTTTCAAATTGTTATATTTCTCAAATGAGTTGTATTCTAGCAATTAGTTTGGAACCACACGTAAAATCGCTACATTTAACATTGGCGTACCAATTTCTCAACACACAATACTCGAATTTGAAAGGTTTAGTCGATACGTTGGATCCACACGCATCTTCGTCATGGGAATTGAGACTGTATTCCAGGGATCCCCGGGTTAACGGAAAACAAGTACACAAAGTAAGTTTTTTTTAGAAATCGTTGAGATCTATTTGATGCAAATAGTTCTTTACAATTACTAAATAGTTGTATATAGAAGTTTTTAAATTTTAAATTCAAAGGTTATACATCCGTATACTCCTCTCGAAAACGACGAATTGGAACTCCACACAGGTGATTACGTTTACATAAGTAGTGAAGCGTTGTCGAATTCGCCGGATGGTTGGGTAGAAGGCACTTCTTGGTTGACCGGACAAACCGGTTTGTTACCGGAAAGTTACACGGAAAGGACTGCCGAGTCTGATGCTTGGACGTTGCACAAAAAAGTAGCTTTAAATCAAATTGGTTCCGGTGATGCAATGAGTGCTTCTTTGATGCAGTCTAAAAGTCAAGGGAAGAAAAGGGATTCCGTTTTATCGGATAGTGATAATGGGCCCGGTGATGTCAACTATGCTGGCAGTCAGGATGGGAATGTTGGCAATGAAATTGAGTCTAACGATGAATTGGATACCGCAACTGGTGGCCCTACTACTGAGGTAAATAATTTTATATTTTTGTTGAAAAAATAATTATTTTTAATTATGATTTGATATGTGTGATGCGCATGCGCAACTAGTTTTATTACCACATTTTCTCTGTCATGAGATATGATTATTTCACACATTTTAATTAATTAATTAAAGACTATTAAAATGACATTGCTGTTACCACAAATCCAATAAATAGTTTAATACTAAGGGTGGCAAATAAAAATTTTAATAATTCTATCAAAAGTTAATACCAACAGATAATTTATTTTTGTTTGCGGTATTATGATAATTGTAACAACCAAATCTATATGTGAACTGAAGTAATAGTCGGGTAGTGTAAATAAAATAGCAAATGTGCAATATTGGTGTTGTTATTTGGGTTGACTGATCTGAATTATGCGCTCTGTGACGGAAAGACGTTAAATGATTGTCTTCACTTGTCTTCACTCACCTTAATTATAATTATTCTAAAATTTACACGGTTTCTTATTCAAATAATTATTAGCTAATGATTAAAAGTTTATATTGTTCAAATAATGCTGAAAAATTGCGATTTACTACTAGAATAAAACAAATTTATTGTGTACATAAATTTATCTTATCAGCTCATTGCTTGACATACAAACAGCGTGTATTATCTATTTGGTACGTAAATTAAAAGAAAGTTCACAAAAAATATATCTAATATGCATTGATCCAGTCAACTAGTGACGCTGAAAGTGCAGAAATGGGCTCTACAAAATCAGTGGTAATATTAATTTTCAATAACAATTATTAAGTTAAACAATCAGTTTATCCTATCGTTTGCGTTAGTTGTATATCAATTCTAATGTACACTAGAGAGCATGAAGCCGTTCATTTTGATTTTTAACACATTAACAAAAATTTCGTTACCCGGGTCCGGTCGTATATTCCAGTGCTGGTTTGTATGTATTTGTTTTTGTATTTATTATTATTATCTTTTTCCATCTTTGGTACCCAGCGGGTGTCGAGAAGAATTTAATTATTATTAATATTAAATTAGTAAGTAGTAGCTATAAAATATGGATACTTTTTTAAAATTAATAATTTTTGTTTACATTTTGAACAAAAATGAATTTTAATGATTTTCTACCGTGCATTTGAAAACAATTGAAGCCAAGTGGAATTTTGCGCGTCTTTTTGTTAATTCTTGTTAATAGTAAGCGAGTTTATGGTTTCTTCTAGTTACATTTGTAGGTAATGTGGTTAGATCAGGTTAATACCTCTCTAAATATACTAACCACTTGTAGCCTGTGTTGTAACCTACGTTGCGAGCAGAATTATTCCAGATAACATGTAGTAAGCATGTTGATATATCGCATATCAATGACGTCATAACACTTCCCTCCAAAATAACCACAAATTGCGAAAACGGTTTAGGAAAACAGCAGTAACTACTGCAACCACATTACCATAGTAAGTCGCGTAAAGTTGCGTAATATAAACAACACCAGTGAATTTTTGTTTTTGAATTTAGTTTGGCAATCAGGGCCGGGAAACCAGGAAATACTCGGGTGTCGAGTGAGAGACAAAGTAGCATGAATTGTTATAAATGTATATTTGATCACTTTTATCTTCGCGCGCTTGCGATTTGTTGCGACCACTTTAAGAATGGTCCGACGTGTTAGAAAGATCGCGCTGTGCACGATGCTAACCCATTTCAGTCTTACTCATTAAATTAAATAAATGTGTTCCACGCGAAGCATTTTTATTTTACGTTATTTATTAAAAAAAGTAGTAGTACTGCGCGCTCCCGATTGACACACTGCGTTAGAACGAGAGCTCGACGCATCGTACACAAGCATCTCCGTCTAACATTGAAGTTAGATATTTATTCGCCAACACCGCTTATAATATCATTTCACTTGTTGCTGAAGATAGAACGACGGATATGAGCAATTAGTGCGATTAATTTCTGCGTTTATTCGCGCCATTTAAACGCAGTAGACCATACCTTCAGTTGCACCGGTAGCGTGCAACTAGGTTGCATAGTTAGCAAAATGCGCCGTGGCAGACGCTTAGGAAAAATCAGTGCTTAATTTGCACACACAGGTTTTCCTACGTGTGTAGGCTTCATTGTCTTTATGACCGCATTTGGACAATATAACAACTTCTTTCCTTGTAAATTTAAACGAACATTGCTTAAGTTTGCTTATAATAAAAGTTAAAAATCGATAACTTAGTTAACCGGAATACAATTTTGTGGAACAATCTCGATAAAGTAAATTAAAAATTTGTCCGTTCCATTCGCATCATATTCTCGGACATCTGATAGTAACTATTTTGATGTTTATAAAAGAATACATATCAATTTTTTTAAATTGGTCATAATGATCTGGCTGGTACTTAGATTTTAAAATTATGCAAATGAAGTCTAAATATTAAGGCACTTTCTTTACGGGGCCGTGCATCGATAAAAGTTGTTGCAATATAAATTATAACTTACCGCAATTAGAATATAAATAATTATTTTAGTTTTTTAACGTTAAAAATAGGGACTTATTTATGAAGTGATGAGATTCAGCCGGTTTGCTCGAACTGTTTGTAAAGAAATTTTAACTTTGGCGAACCGCTTGTTAAAATACTTTAATTACAGGAAATTATTAAAAAAATTTATCATTTTTATGTCACCTAGTATAAATAATCAATCCTCTAGATTTTCCAAATTGCTAACTCATTCTATGCGGGAAATTTTGTTCTAATTCAAACCACAACAGTTTTGACATAACAACTTTTGACGTCTCAAAATTTATAACAAAATTTCATATAAACTAATTTGTAGATCTTTAAAATCTGCATATTTTGCTTTTTCGTTTCATAAAAAAATTCAATACACGAAAAAGATACGAATTTATTACTTTTCTCCCTTAGGGAATTTTGAGATGGTCAAATGTGGAAAACAAAACCTACGTGATCAGCGTCAGTCGGTGTAAAAACCCAAGAAATTTGAAAATATAATATGGGCAATCAAAGTATGTGGAACAGATCGATGGGATTCATCTTTACTTTTATACTATCCTCCACCCTCCTCTTACACATGAAGGAAAAGTTTTAGTACGCATTGCGACCTCTAGTTTCTTAGGTGCTTCATTTGTGCTTCATTGTCTTTTGGGAATTTTTGTATGTGATCATTTGGTACAAAATTACAAGCGAAAAATTTGAAAAAAAATTCCTGCACAGAAAAAAAAATCGATATTCACAACTTCACTGCAAACCGGTTGTTGAGTAAATTGAATCCCATCACTGCATTTATGCTGCGCTCTGTACATTAAGTAACGAAGGTTTTTTTGAAAAATACGTTAATTGTTTGTACAACTAGTTTTACTTAACTAACATGAGAACAGGAAAGACTTATTTTTATTCTAAGTCAGTATTTCCTCGCTCACGATAAAAACATTGAATTTTTTTTTGCAGATTGAAGATGACGGCACGCCACGTCAGAAACTCTTCATAATGCGACACGGAGAACGAGTAGACTTTACATTTGGTGCCTGGATTCCATACTGCTTCGATGAAAGTGGAAGCTATCTCCGCAAAGATCTCAACATGCCTGCAACTCTACCAGAACGCAAAGCTGGTGCCAAAGGGTTCATCAAAGATTCTCCGTTAACATGTGTCGGAACTTTGCAGGCTAAATTAGTTGGAGAGGCATTGAAAGAATGCAATTCAACCATACAAGTGGCATATTCCTCACCATCCCTACGCTGCGTGCAAACATGTGACGGCGTTTTAACCAGTTTAGGCTTAAAAGATACAATACCGATTAAAATTGAAGCGGGTTTATTTGAATGGTTAGTTTGGTATCAGGATACTATTCCGGATTGGTTATCACCTGAGGAACTAACAGCCGCCGGATTTAATATAGATACTGCATACACACCCTATTTAACAAAAAGCGAATTATTTGCTTCGCGAGAGAGTTGCGAACAGTTTTACAAGCGCAGCAATTTTATAACCAGCAGCATTCTTAAAATACACGATTCCGGCAACGTTTTATTCGTAGGCCACGCAGCCACCGTTGAAGTATGCAGCAGAGAATTGGTCGGAAAGAAGCCGCGAGCACCGCCTGAAATGTCGAAAATAATTCAGAAGGTTCCCTACTGTAGCTTAGTTACTGTCGAAAAGATCGGTACTGAATGGCATCTAGCTGAACCGCCTTGTCCCCCGATGACACATTCCAATAATCAACGTTTTGATTGGAACGTTCTCCTTTAAATTTAAATTAATTCCCTCCTCAATTTTAGACTGGTTCGTTTTGATCATGTGATAATAGCTTTTTTGACTATTGAGAAAATAATAAAGAGAACGGTTTTTAAAAAAATGTTATGCTACTTTTTATAATTTAAAATATATGGAATAAAATTAAGCGAGCTATGGTTCATTTTAATTGTAAATTACCCACAATACACCGATTTTACTTGTACAATTGGATTTTATTTTTGTTTTTTTTTAATTGTTAGTTTTTTATTAATATAATAAGGAATATATATGTTCAAATGATTATTCTCACAGTATTATTGTTATTGTTAATTACCAAAGATGTGTATACATTTTATATAATTTTTTTTTATTGTTTCAGATTTAGCTTAAATCTTTATTCTTAATTGACATAAACGTATTCTTTTTGTATTATGTAATTCATGATATATAATGGCTAAATAAATTATATGCTTGTTGAGTATACTTGTTTTTTCTTATAATTTGTATGTTGTTGTTTTTCTTGTCCGTTACATGGGTATGCAAGGTGCGGCAAAATAATAGCCTAAAATTTGTGCCTAAAATCTGTGCCCACTCATGCAAATTGTGGAAATTAACTTTTCTAGTTCTCGGAAAACTTGTCACTCCATTTTAAGATTAATACTTCTTAATAGCAGATTTGCAATCTTTAACCTGTATCTCGGTTAGGAAACAATAAAATTAAGAATCTAGTGTTAAAAAATCTAATGTTAGAACTGGGACACCCTGTATAGTATTTAATGATTTAATTCAACCTGTAGCGTAACTTCGAAAAATTTAAATATATCCAATAACCATTAGTAACAACAAGCTTTTTAACAAAATGTTACAACAGTTTCTGAATTTAACAAAACTACTTGAATTACATTTGGAAACTAAACACGTAATTATCACCGAAAGCCTTTTTATATTTTTCAAAGCCATACGTTTATCAGGAGCTAAATTTATTATTGCGAAACGTGATTTGCAAAGTTTATTTTTAAATGTATTTATTTTATCAGACCCTCAAACAGTACTTGATTTTTGCTACTACTCATGATTCCAAAATTTGATGGTTTGTGACATCCATGTGGAAATTATAGAGTCTTGAACAAAATTATTAAACCCGATTGTTACCATATTCCTCATTTGCAGAATTTTACTAATAATTGTTTCGGTTGTGGCTTGTTTTTAAAATCGATCTAATTAAAGCATACCACCAAATTCTTGTAAACCTTTTATACATACCTAAAGCTGCAATTACTAGACCCCTTGATTTATATGAATATCTTAGGATAAGTTTCGGTTTAAAGAATGCTTCTCAAAACATTTCAAAGATTCATGAATATTGAGTGCATACATTTTTGTTTTGCACATATAGACAATATTTTAGTAAAAGGAAAAATCATCTTGATCATTCAAAACAAATTTTTAAAGAACAAT